>APFE030034155.1:0-17576 GCA_000404065.3 Pinus taeda
TGGATCTCGGGTCATAACATGGAGCAATAAAAAACAGAGCACTGTGTCTTTATCTTTAGCTGAAGCCGAGTACGAGGCAGTATGCGTAGCAACATGTGAAGCTATCTGGTTGAGGAGGCTTCTCCATGATGCAGGAGAAGAGCAGAAAGAAGTGACTGTCATCAATTGTGACAACCAGAGTTCCATTAAGCTGGCGAACAACCCTGTGTTTCATAAGAATACGAAACACATAGATACTTAGTTTCACTTTGTAAGGGAAAAAGTCGAGTCAAAAGTAATTTTTATTGAATACTATAAGACTATGTGACAATGTGGCTGATATATTTACAAAGCCTCTTGGGAAAGTGAAGTTTGAATTGTTTAGGGGGATGTTACGACTTCAGGATAATCCTTTCTCCATTAAGGGGGAGAGTTGAAAATAATTAATATTATATTGTATTAATGGAGAAATGGTTACATGGTTGTAACATAACTCTTTAAGTTAGGATTAGTTCATAGGTTGTAGGAGTTTGTTCTCACCTCCCTATTCCTTTATGATGTATTTATTGATTCACCTTTGATTAATTGATGAGAGAGAGAGTGTACACTCTAGTTTACTCTATGTCCAACTTACCCACTGGTTAATTTAGTTAATTTCTTTTCTTTCCAGTTTTCTAACATATCATTTTATAGAGATCCAATTTATTTGTAATAGCCTTCAAGATATATCATTTTAGAGAGATAATGTAAATGGTGAGGTTTAATTAGACATCTTGGAAATTTTGGTAAAAAAAGATTTTTGCTCAAATCTTAATTTGTGTTGTTTAAGACCTTTAGAACATTTGGAATGTGGAGTGTTAAAACACATACCCCATAATACATCTCACACTTCTCAAATAAATAAATAAATAAAATACAAAACTAAATACAGGTAATCTATAAAATAATTTTTTAAATTAATATTAGTTAAAAAATAATAGATTAAACATATTACTTACAAACTATTTTACACCGTAAGGCGTTCCCTCTGAGATCAACACCCCCAGCTGCTATCGTGTGCGATTATGGACCATCGATTATCTATGTTAGACGATAGAAGCATCTTCTACCGTCAGATTCTCCCAGCAGCTATATAGCGAAGATGGATGGATACCTCCACGTGGTTACTAGCTCCCTAGCAATTGCGCGAAGAAGATTGATACTCCACGCGGTTAATAACTCCCCAGCAATTGCGCGGCGAAGATCGATACGGTTACATGGACGCTCCTAATTCTGCTCTGTATCCTACAGAGCCCGTGGCACAGCGCTCCACTCTTTCTAAGTTTTAAGCAAATTTTGAAGGTTTCTGTGTTTGATTTAAGTTGGATTGATGGCTAAAAACGGGAGCACTCCTTGTTGTTTTTGGGAGGCCGATCCAGAAGCTGCGAGATCACTTTCTCTAGACCCAGAAAGAACAATACTTGAACACACATACGTCATTGCAAACAGAGAAATGGTAAGTTCCTGCGGTTTTGAAATGATAAATAGTAATGATCTTAGGATACAATGCACCTCACTCCATTTCATTCTTTCGATTAGATAATGGATAAAAATATGGACGGAGATGCTCATCAGATCTCTATAAATTAAAGATAAAGATAGCAGAGGAGTCATCACCCTGGCTTCGGATGAACAATATTTTTCTGTTTAATTGATAGTGCCAAGGGTTGCAGAAGCATTAGACAACATTACCTTAAGCGGGTGGTTGAGAGTAGATGGTTTCTCTGCCGCTCTCGTATCCAGAAGGGCAGTCAAAGATTACATTGTAGACAACAAAGGAAGTAGGATTGCTGCCAATGCATTTTTAAAGAATTCTCGCGTATATTCTAATCCAGAAAACACCAGTATTTTGAAATTTTCCAGGTGCTCACTTTTAGAGGTGCTCTTCTCAGCTTTGTAACCCTATCTTTTTCTATGAACTTGATTTGCTCTGTTACTTGGGATGTGCTAATTGCATTGGATGGAGGTCCTGGCAAATAGTATGAACCGCGCACTCAGTTACCCTCTAAACATGTTGATTTCATAACGGTAGCCGTTGGTATAGATTTGGTGATATTCTGGTTGCAGAGATTTATTTTAGAACCGTCTCTGCATAAGAAATGTCGATGGGGTTAGAAATATGCTTCAAACAAATGGTTGTAACTTGTTACTGGGTCTCCTCCCATGGAATCTTGCCAGGAGAGTCAATATATTCATGGAACTGGCTTTTGAACACCATGAGTCAAACCATGATCTAGATTAAATGTTCGATGACAAATTTGTCAGAATGATATGAGTGAATATTCGATCAAAACATATTATGTTCTCTTATTTAGTATGGTTTTTTGATATCAGATTTATATCTTATTGCAGGCTGATGGTGGGCCCATGTAATGTTTCTAAACCTCGGAGCTGGAAACCAAGTGAGCATAGAAAATGGACAAGGTGTCTGGCTTTATTACACTACATCTCTTCTTCAAATCAATTTTATAATTTAAGCTGCAAGCAAATCAAAGAATTAAACTTACATTTCCGATATTCTAATGAGGCCGGAGCTCCTATCACACCCAATTCCTTTCCACTGGATCAAATAGCAAGGATCGAAAATCCAATCTTTTATGTTGAAACTCCTTTTGATACCGTGGAGAGCTTCAACTGCAATTTGGGAGCTACTTGGTGAGACATTCAATAATAATAGCAATAATTTGAGCATGAAAAGTTTGGTGAGGGAACTTACTATCTTGTAAATAAGTCGCCGGTTGCGTATCAACTAGGATGTAATACTCAAAGGCGTTGATTATCAGACCAAGCGTCGACTTAGGAGCCTTCACTAAATTAAATTGGATATCTGTTGTATCGGATAAAAAGGGTAGCTCTATGGCAGAATAATTTCGCACCATAGTAATGGTTTCAGACCGTTTTTTACCATTTATTGTGATGTAAAAAGATCTCGACTCAGACACATTTAACCGCTCGATCTCTGCAAAATACAACAGAAGTAATGATTTGGTTCCTTGCACAATGATCGTTAAGAGAATCCAAAGTAGGGTTGCGAGCTGTTTACAACCCATGCCTTTTGCATGACAGCAACTGGAGGAAAGTCCTTGGTATTCTTTGTTGAAATTGGCATTTTAGAACTTACAGGCTGTACACTTTTTTTAGTTTCAGCACTTAAAATTCCATCGGATGTCCAAATGCGGTCGAAGTTGTCAAGAGGATACCTGCTTAATTTACCATACAAAGCTATTCAACTCAATGATTAAATAGAAAATATCACAAGAGCTATGTAACAAACCACAAGGCTCAAAGTTCAAACTCCTTGTACTAGGTGTTTTCATTCTCAACACTCCATTGTTACACAGAGAGAGTTTTAAAGAGCTATAATTTTACAATATTGCAATAAAGATCATTACGCTGAGATTTAGATATTTAAATTTTCAAAATGTTCACCTTGCCATTGAATTTCTACCCACTGCTCTTCTCGTCCCAAGATTCAACATCGTTCCTGGCCTAGCCTCTGCATACATGCCTTTTCTGAGAGTCCTCAACTCGATCGAACTGATAAAGGGATCATCACTCTCAGAGGTTCTGATCAAGCAAACACACACGACTGTGCCTGGACTAGCCAAGATTATTTCATAAGAATATCCATTTGTATTTATGACTGTTACGTTTCGCACAGTCACCATATCCAACGTCTCGACAGAGAATGAGAAGCTTGGCGATTTTTGTAATCCACTGTAATTTCCAACGACAAAGTAGAGTCTTAACAGGTAAGGCGTATTAACATGTGGTTGACAAAAGCAAATAGCCATATTATCTCTAATAACTGTATTCATGCATGAAGCCCAACAGAAGTGGAAAAGTTTAACACACCCATCTGTTAAGCCATAAACTTATCCTGCAGAGGATTGTTGATCACCCTTTGAGGATGACACCATGAATCCTGAAAATGATCTCCTGCCGCCTTTTAATGGATCTTGTGATGATGATGCTCGATTGAGGATGAATCTGTGAGAAAAAAATATTATCGCTTATGACCGACCTGAGTCATACAGCTGGTAGAAATATTGCCACTTATCTCATAATACATTATATGAAACACTTGAAACAGAAATCCTATATACTATTTGTAATTCTTATTTTTCTAAGTTAAGCAACTTGTATACTATTAATTTATATATAAGGTCTTTCAGTGAGATACATGTGAAATATTCACTACTCATAATTACTCATTCACTTATTACGTTAAGCAATTTTGAAACTGTTGAGCACTAATCATTTGATTGCAAATTATAAATGTTTACAATAAGTTATGAATAACACACAATTTACAATTTCGAGGAAGTATACTTATAAAAGGAATTGGTGAAGAATTGAATATTTTATTTGTATTGGTTGATACAAAAGAATACGAAGAAAATATCATTTTCTTCCTTCACCATGCACATCAAATTGGTTGAAAAATAAACTAAATGTAAAAAATAGAATAGAACTATAATCTTGCTCGAAAATTGTGATACTTTTTATATGAGGTTTTATTTTTCGGAAGATTGTGATTATTTATATATGAAGTTTTTTTTTTTTTTTTTTACTTGTATGTAAACAATTATATATATATATATTATATATTATTATAGTATATATTATATAGCTATTATATTATGTATATATAATAATATATCATGAACTTGAAATTAAGTTATCAAAAATTATTAGTATATATATTATATATATATAATTTTTTGAATAAATTTGCTCTATTTAAAGTATTTTTTTTTTTTGGTTTTATATATAGAACATAGTTAATAAAATTATACTTAAATTACAATCGATTCCTAATTTTCTGGGATTTAGATATGAAAAACTTTATGCTTTCAATTTTAATAAATATTTCGATATAATAATTTTTATTCATTATATATATATACTATATTAATATAATCATTATATATATATTATATATATTAATATATATATATATATATATCGAAATATAAATTTTCTATATAAATAATTAGTTAGCAGTTGTTGACCCATTGTAGATGTATTCTATCATTTTGTAAAATTACAAAATACACTACTATTTTGAGAACTTGTAGACTAGCGAAATGAGTTGACCCATTGTAGAAATATTAGTTATTGGGTCAGATTAATTAAAATATGAGAGTCCACTTCAATTATGAGTGGGAAGAATATATTGCTCTGAGGAAGGAGAACTCCTTGCCATATTCCTTCTAATTCAGCTGAGTTGTTTTCATCCCAACTGATTGACCCCATAAATGTTTGGAGAACATTGTCCTTGTGATTTTTGAATATTCCTCCAAATCTTGCTTTACCTGGATTTCCTTTTGACGCTCCATCAAAGTTGAGCTATACCATGGGTGGTGGGGGTGGAGTCCATTTGTCAGGTGTAGCTCTAGATGGAGGGATTTTCCTTTGGTGTGCCTGCTTATGGTTCCACTGAAGGTTCCAGTTCACCCATATATCTTGTTCCTGTGGAGTGGAGGGGAAGTCATCATCAAGCCAAGTTTGGAGCATCAAGGTTTCTCATATGTTTCGACACATGTTGTTCTATAGAACTTCTATGGAGAGGAATGGTCCTTGAAGATGCGACTATTTCTCTCTTTCCAAATTGTCCACATGAGGAAACCTGGTATTAGCTTCCACAAGGCATTTAATATTTTTCTCTTATAAGGGTGAGGTGCCCAAGAGTGAATAGTGCTGGTGGAATTCTCCTTATTTCCTCCATTTTTTTGTCATCTGAAGCTAACTTTCTCCCAAAGTCGGGTTGCTAACAAACATGAGTTTAGGAGATGTTCCTTAGTTTCTTCTCCCTGTTTACAATTTGGGCAGATGGAATGTCCATGAAAACTCCATTTCCTTAGATTATCCCAAGTAAGGATTATGTTTTGGCACAACAACCAGAGGAAGGTGGAGATTTTTGGCCAAATTGGTGGATCCCAAACTTTGTGCCAGAGGCTATCCTTGACGGTTTGGTCCCTTAGTATTATATGATATGCTTCTTGGGATGTGAAGGTACCTCTCATTTCATAACCCCATCTAATGATATCTTTCTTATCAGAGTGGCATATTTCCCTGTTTGAGAGTTCTTTGTCCAGGCTATCTTTGATGGACTGTGTGCCTTGCCCAAGCATGAGGTTCGAGCTTAGCCATTGTCTGTAACCTTTGGTGTGAGCTTCCTCCCAAAGTTGATTTACTTTAATCGTCGGTTGCTCTACCCAATCCTGAAGTTGGTGGGGTGTGAGTAGGTCCTTCAATTTGGGTCTTTGCTGCGAGGAGTCCTCCCAAAACCTTTCATTATCTCCATTCCTGATTTCCCAAAAGCTGTTTTGTTGAATTAGATCTTTATGTTGTTTGGAAGCATTCCAAATTAGAGAGCCTATGCCAACTTCTTTGAGCCGAATTAAGTCATCTACTGGTCTATTATTAGCATACTTAGCTATCCAGACGATTGCCCAAGGAGTATGTGGGTTCGAGAGCCATTTCCACCATATGTGCACTCCCATGACCTCGTTGCTATGCTGAGGATCCCGTAATCCAGTGCCTCCAGAAGCAATACAAAGAACAGAAAACAAGGAATGTCAAGTGCCTGAGGAAAGCATAATCTTTGGAGAAAGGAAAGATTTTTAATACAAAGATTCAGATTGATATATTAAATTATGGACATTGGGCACATAGTGGATGCGATGGGTTTGGCATCTAAAGCTCTGGAAGCTTGGGTGTTTTTTAACAAGCTGATAGTAGATGCTAACAAACAACCTTTGTGGGCTGAAAGTGCGCCATTATTCCCATCATCTTCAAGCATAGATAATTCAGATGAAGACTCAAATAGAAATGTGCGTTTGAGATCTATAATTCCATCAGCAAATGGCACGTTATTGTACTTTGCAATAGAGGATGGATCAATTTTAGAGCTCTCACAATTGCATCATCTTAAGTGGATAAACCATGGTTGACATCATGGTGATATTGCAGGTATTGCTAATGTTGGGACCTTGCAATCATAGGTAACATGCATTGTGAGTACAATTGGAGAGTTGTATGAATTTGACATGAAGTTAAGGCCATCATGGAAGAAACATATTTAGGGTAAACCATGAACAAAAAATATTTCTCTGGTACCATCTAGAGGTTGTACTTTGCATAGTTTGGTTGGAGAAAGTTCTGGGTCACTTTTCTCCTTAGCAGGGATGGTCTGATGTTAGAGAGATAGTTATTCCAAAGAAAGTGGAAGTGGTTTATGCATATGACACCTAATTATGTTTCTTTTAGTGTGTTGGGGCCTACTTTTATAAATGAAACATTTGGTGCAAAGACATTCTCAATACTTTTGACCACCAAAACAGGGTCAGCATATGAGTACCAACTTACAAAATTATCAAGTGCAGTAAGGGGAGAAAGAACATTAGAGAAATGGATAAATCATGGATACCCATAAGATGCTAAAGTTCCAAGATTTATTCCCAGAGTGTTGCTTCAAGCTAGAAGGCCCTTATTTTTGCTTTGGATATCATCAACTAGGGGCGCTTCATTTGTCAGGTATTTTTGGGGAATATGTTGGTCTGTATATGCATAACATTCTTTGAAGAAAAACATTAGCTAGCTATGAATGGTCGATAATTGATGCACCTGAAAGTGAAGAAGGGAATGCATGTTATTGCACAGAAGCTCATGGACCCTCAAACTATATTGAAAGAGTGAGGGATGCACTAGATCAAGATTATGCAACTAATTCTGGTAGTTTATCAAAAACAAGAAGAAGAAGAGGACATAATTATTAGAACTCTAGTATTGGTTACAAAACACAAAATCATGATTTACAGTCTGAAATCAACACAAAATTCCTAACAATTAACAATATTAGCACTCTTTTCTGCATTCATGCAATGCAGACAGAATATGGATGTGAAGGATTTAATTTTGACATTTATTCTAAATTTTTTGTTCCACTTGAATTTTCCAAATGTGTGATTTTCTTTTTGAGTAATGGATTAATGGAAAGCTTGAGTTTATGGTGCATACATATGGCGTGTATATCCCTCTGATTAGTTATGAACAATAGATGATGATGATAGCAATGCATTTCCCCACAACATATCTATAGTTTATGGAAGGATAATACCTAGGAGATGCTCCTAGATAATGCATTCACTTGCTCACGAGTTTTGTAGGTTCTTAAATTTTCTCATATGGTAGGTGGTGAAACATTCAATCCATCATTTTTTGGGTATGCATGTGGAGTTGTAGAGGAGAAAATTGTTGATGATGATGCATTATGATCAAAGGAATTAAGGGTTCAAGAGTGGTTGGTAAAACTAGTTATGTTGTCTCCTAAGTATTTCATTCTCTTACCTTGCAGTGAGTATCTCTCCAATTTCTGGATTGATTTTGTAGGTTCTTACACTTGTTAATATGGAATGGGGTGAAACAATTGATCCATCATTCCTTGGATATGGAGGTGAGGTTGAAGAGGAGCACATTGTTGATTGATGTCATTTTGATCAATAGATCACATAGTTCCAGATTAGTAAAACTAGTTAATGTTGTAATTTTTTTATGGAAAGAACAATTATCTTCTTGGGTTGTGCACCATTATGAGTGTTGTGCTAAAAAGAGATTTTAAAAATAGTGATGACTATATTCAATCAGGTAGTCTGGAATTGCCTAAGATCACTGGTCACATGTGTGATAAATTAGGTTTCCATAATATTATGAGGTGTGCTAATGATTACATGCTAGATGAGATGGAATGCTCTATGCACGACACCTTTATCCACTGTGAGGAGGAAAATGGAATCTAATGTAGAAATATGAGCTTTTATAGAGTTTTTATTTATTGGCTTGATTAAATTATTATCTTCTTAAATATTGATTTCTTCATTTATCTACAATTCCATTATTTAGTCGATATGCTTGCTTTCTTGATAGATAATTGCTGATGGTGGTGTTGTTGAAGCATCTTATGAGTGCATAGAGAACTTGGTAACCATATAGGTTCTAGGGGAATCTCTTTTGATCACACCAAGTTGAGTGCATAGTCCTTGATTCTGAATGGTACTTTTGCAATTTTTTAGTTTTTTGATTCACAATCTCAATTTTGTTCAATATCTGTCTGCCTCTATTTTGTTTCTGAAATGCAGATTTTTGTTGGGAATGATGTCTTCTTGACAGGTTGTTGTTGGTGGTTCTATTAGAGTAACTTTATCGCTATACTTAGGGAACTTGGCAACCACTTTATATTCTAGGGAATCACTTGCTATTTAGAGTTTGAAGAATCTTTTTTGATCATTTCAAAGGTGTGTGCATAACTACTTATTCTGCAGAGTATTGGAATGTAGGTTCTTGCTGTGAATGTTGCAAAAGATGTCTTTATTAATTCTTATTTTCAAAGACCATTTACATTTATGCCTTACGGCGTTTCCTTTGCAACATCTGGTGCAAATGCTAGTTCTCTTTTACCATGACAATTCTTGATTTTTAATATTTTTTATAATACCTTACGCCATACAATTGATTTCAATACATCATAAATGACAATTCAACATTTTTCTTTAATTAATTATGTTTTTGATACTTAATTAAAATTTACAATTAACTTTGAAATAACTGCATTAACTTAAAGGAATAATTGTCTCAAAATAAAATTTTATACAAATTAATAAACCATTCTATATATCCTTATAATAAAATTAAAATTTTAAAAAACCTATTTTATAGGTATAAAAATCATTATTAACAGCCTTAAAATCGTACCCGGAGCCTCACACCATTATTCGGCTAGAAGAATCGTACAGGGAGCCTCAGCGTATCCGCTTAAAGAAGTAATCAGTGACGGATTGTAAAAACTTTTGCGGGTCGAGTGAGATGAACGGTTAAAGCAAACCGCTGGTCCTGCAACGAATCTGAACAGCCGGCATAATAAGTCAAATGCAAACATAGTTTTCCTCCCGTGTTCGCTGCCTTCAAAAGCCAATAGCGACGACCGTGTTAAATGAATGAAAGGGATAAGGAAAACTTAGTATAACACAAGAAATTTGATTAAATAAATGTGAAGTTAAATTTATTTTTAATTGCAGAAAGAGACTGGACTAAATGTGAAACAACTTTATTCACTCACTCAGCATCCATAAATCCATAAGTGAGAGCATTGGAACCTCACACTTTACCGACATACGGCTAAGATTTTTCTCTAACTCAGCTTTAAAATATTACAGGAGCACCTTACCTCATCGAATTCAAAATGAAATCGAGAAGGGCGTTGAGCTCGTGTCCTGCCTTGCGATGGCGCTGAAGCCGAAAACATTAATCAACTGTATGTTGCTTATCGTCAGTGTATGGACGCGTCTGCACCTGTTAGCGGCTGAGGATTTTAATTATTCCTATTGTGGTGATTGCTCGACCAACCAATATAGAAACGGTAGCGATTTCCAACATAATCTAAACCAGGTTTTTAAATCATTGGTTGAGAAGGTCTCAACTAGCGGATTCAACACTAGTGTTGAGGGGAAAAACACCAATAATGTTGTTTATGGGCTTGCCCAATGCAGCGGGAATATAAATGCCTCGGACTGTAGACAGTGCGAAACGGAGGCGGCAGCATTGGTTGTTGAGATGTGTCCAAGCAACACCTCTGGATTCGTTTGGCTAAACGACTGCTTCTTACGTTACGACAATCATAGCTTTTACAATGATTATAATAAGAGCGAGGCTACGGATGTTGTTTGCAACACCCAGAAAAGCTATGTTCCAGCGCTGTTTGGAAATATTACTGAGCAAGTGCTCTCAGATACCATCGAAAAAGCTGTGCAGAGTCCTCAACTTTTTGCTAAAATTAAAGTTGACACTGTCTATTCGGATTCACGGGAAATGTACAGCTTAGCCCAGTGTTGGAGAGATCTGTCCCCAACAAAGTGCCGCTCCTGTTTATCTGTAGGTCGGTCAAAGATATCCGGTGCCGGTAGATTGAATAATATCAATGGCACGGCATGCGCAACTGGAGCTAATGGAGCACGCTACAGAAGTCGTCACTGCGCTATGCGTTACGAGATTTACAACTTTTTCAATACTTTCATCATTTCGCCGCCGCCGCCGCTGACGCTAGGCGAGGGTACTCCCAGATCCGGTATTTTATGATCAGAGGCTAATTGTGGTTTTATTCATGTCGTAAAATAAAAGATTTCCCAATTTACTGAAATATTTCATTTTGGTGCACTGCTTCTTCTTTCACCATAGCTTACAACGATTAGGGACATACTAGTTTTATAGAGATTAATTCATTCAGAGGAATAAACATAGCTAATTTAAGAAGGCTTTATGTGCAAATTTGTAGGAGGGAAAAGATCTAAGGTGCTTCCAATAGCTTTAGGCGTAGTAGGCGCTACGGCCGGATTAATTGCATCCATAGGCCTATTCACGTGGATTCGACGGAAAGGTTGGAAACGGATTCCCATAACCAGAGGTCCCGAAATTGTGCCCCTTATTAGCAGGTATCTTATGAACTGCTTACCTATTGATTAACCTCAACATAAATAGACGTCATGTAATTGTTTTGGCAGGTGAGGAAAGAAAAACAAGCTTATCGCTTGCTGAGCTGAATCCGGAACTCATTTTTAAGTACCATATTCTGAGAGACGCTACTTCCAATTTTAGCGCAGAGAACAAACTTGGCGAGGGAGGTTACGGGTCCGTCTATAAAGTGAGTGTTAAATCATTGCTTTCAATTGAATTAGTGATGTATATCCCGGAACAATAACTCAAGTAATTAAAAGCTGATTTAAATTTTAATGTAAGCGTTAAATAATAGCTCTCATTTCATTTGGGATAGAGCTGTACCCAGCAACAGCTCCAAGTCATAATGGAGAATTTAAAGAATTTAAACCTGATTGATGTACAGGGCATTCTACGTGACGGCCAATAGGTTGCAGTTAAACGGCTGAAAAAAGGATCAAGTCAAGGAGACGCTGAATTCTTGAATGAAGCAAATGTCATCAGTCGTGTTCAACACAGAAATCTAGTGAAATTGCTTGGTTGCTGTGTTGAAAGCTCAGAAAGGCTCCTGGTTTACGAATACCTCGAGAACAGTAGCCTCGACAGAATTATATTCGGTTGCTTCTAGCGCTTTAACTTCTTAATGGCCGCGTGGATCTTTGATTTGTTCCAGTTTATGTATGTAGCTTCTTAATGTTTTTACTTCCCCATATGCATTGATTGCAGATACAACAAAATGTCATTCGCTTAAATGGAGAGAGCGATATGAAATCATAGTTGCAACTGCGCGTGGGCTAGCCTATCTTCACGAGCAGTCTGAATATCGGATCATCCACAGAGATATTAAAGCCAGCAATATTTTACTGGATAATAAACACAGACCCAAAATAACAGACTTTGGCTGGCCAAACTCTTTGCAGAAGATCAGAGCCATGTTAGCACTAGAGTTGCCAGAACTTTGTAAGAATTATCTCTCCAGTTTAATCCTTTGAAGCCCTCATTGATTAATTGTTTGTTCAATCTTTTGATGCCCTCATTGATTTAATAAAAGATTATAGAATATGAGCCAACTACAACTCATGTATCTGAACGGTTCATATCTTCTTAACATGGTTTAGAGTTCATTGTAAATGACATTATGCAGAGGCTACATGGCGCCTGAGTACGCCTTACGCGGGCAGCTGACAGAGAAAGCTGATGCATTCAGCTTTGGAGTTCTTCTACTTGAGATTGTGAGCGGAAGAAAGAATCACAGTTTGGCTCATGGCACAGAGTTTCTCATCGAAGCGGTATGTCTCATATGGATTTCATCATATCTTTCAAGTGCAAATATTCTAAAATCTCCTAGCGTTGTGATGCCTTAACAAAAGTCTTATGTTGTTTTGTTGTATTGGGTAACCAGACATGGAAACTGTATCAAGCAGAAAGAACTTTAGAAATTATGCAATCCACATTGGAGGGCACTTATTCGTGGGAGGAAGGGTTGAGAGTTATTAAAATTGGTCTGCTTTGCGTGCAAGCAGCTTCAGTGTTGCGGCCTTCAATGTCCCAGGTAGTATCGATGCTGACAAATGAGCGAGTAAATCTTCCATCGCCCGCAACGCCTACTTTTGTAGATCTAGATGGTGTTTTTGTTGACGCTGACAAAACATCAATCACTGCAGCAACTTCTTCCACGACACCTTCCCAAGTCCATTCTGCAGCTGCTTATCCTTCATCGGGCGTTTTGGAGCCGAGATGATTGGATGTCGTCACACCACTCAAGCCATAATGTACCTCTAGCAGTTACACAATAAGGCGCGTCAAACGGTGTATTTAAGCACTTTGGGGCCCAAAATCTTTGATACTAAATTCAAAGATCACAGACAAAGCAGTGTGCAAAGAGCAAATTGTCCAGTTGTGCGAGATCAGCGATAAAGCAATGTGCTACTAGTAGATTTTCACTTTAAATTTAAATAAAGTAGATTTTGCAGTTGAAATTCCATGTACTGTAAATGCCCTTTTCCAAGATTACTCATGTAAATGCCCTTAACTTTTCTTCATGGTTGCTCTTCATCAATTAAAATTGGTCAGTGTATGGTTATTTTCATCATGGTTGTCATTTTTTCGATATGTTTTTTCCGCCCTAAACTTCATCCATTAAAATTGTAATTGGTCAGTGTATGGTTTTATAACTTCGATTTATATATCATTTTTACCCGGTTTAAATTTATTTGAGGATGGGACTAGTCATTAAATTTGAAGCGGTTGCTCTTAATTTGAAGGATATATATTCCTGCAATGTTTTTATGATGAAAATTAAAGAAAAATATTAAAAATATTTACTCTACATTTTATTTCTAATCAATTTATTCTATTAATAAATTACTTTTAAATATTCTATTTTTATCAAATTTATTCTGTTAAATTTTTTCAAATATTCTATTCAAAAACAAAAATGTGCTTGAATGCCTTTTCTTATCATGTTGCATGTATCCCAAATTATATATATTTAATAATTCAAATTATGCAAAACATATTTAATATCTAAATAGTACAAATTTCTTATCAAATTCCATGTATCTCAGATTATATAGATTTAATAATTTAAATTATTCAAAAGGTATTTAATATCCAAATAGTACAAATAGAAGACTCCATCATTAGACTTCTGCATTTTTCTACTTTTTATTTTTGCCTTAATATTTTATTTCTAACAAGTGTAAATTGAAGGCTCCTATTTATCATAATCTTGCATTTCTCTATTTAACATAATGACAATTTGCAATAACCATGTGAATCTATAATTTAGAGCAACATGAAAAAATCTACAAAAAAATGCAGGAATAGAAGAGAATCTAGCAAAAGAGTAAATGGAATTTAACCAATATTTTCCAAGTAGATGCAAAGTGAAATATAGTTGAATTCCAATTGGGTACTTGTTCATCACATTTATGGAGTGTTAGGCCATCCACCAAAGTTTCAATTTGTATATCATAACCCCACGTAGATGCCATGTCTTTCAAAGGGAAATCATAGTGTGTCGATTTTGATTTTCTTTTGAGGTGGACAATGATCCATTGCTGATGTGAGTTATACTGTGTTAAGCTATCCACAATGGTTCCATTCTAGCTATGGTCTACCCCAACGCATGGAATATGTTTCAATAGAAAGATAGTTGGTGCAAGTCATTCATTGCTTCTGATTTCACTGCTGAAGTCAACCGAGTGAAATTAGAGTGAACTGTTGACCAGAGTTTCATTAGTGGTATTGTTTGTCCTACTAGGATGACACAAGTTTCACAGGGATAAGACTTAGTGCCAGTCCCACGTTGTTGTTTTTTAGGGTTTATTTTAACCAAAAAAATGAAATACATATGAATGAATAAATTATGTGAGAGCTAAGAGTGAAAGCACCAGCTTTAATACGGAATTCATGTTGTGGCTAAACTTGCAATTAAAAATTGGTTGATGAATATTGCCATGAATCTGTAGGACCTGCTGACTCCACTCAGCCTTGTTGTCAAACTAGAAACTGAACCTAGGGTTGGGCTCTGCCTGAATGTTCAAGTGAAGTTCAGGGCCTGCTTTCAAATATCCAACTGAGTTTTTCCTAATAGACACCTACCCACTCTGAAACATGACCAACCTCTCATAGGCTCCCTCTAGGTCCAAAATAACTTTGAATTTACCCAGCACCTTTCCCAAGTTCATATCATAATTTGAACCATGGAAACCCTTGTAAACCATAGTCTCTAGTTGCGAATTCAAAACCCCAAGGAAATAATTCTTGAAAAGTTGTGCTAGCTCAGAATGATCCAGATGAAAGTTCGCCACCATGTTTTGAACATTAGGACATAAGCGTCGACATAAATGAGAGGAACTACCACTATCTAGACTAGAAATTTATCAAATTTAACCTCACAAAAACTGGGAAATCTTGAAGAATGAAACCTTGCATTGGTGGGTTTGGAGGCCACGAGGATTTTCAACGTCAAACCTCCCACCAAAGCCTTCACGAACAGGCATGGGTCCATTTGTACCAAAAAAAATAATCTCACACTATCACTAAATGGAATCCTATTGAACACACATGGTCTTGACGCTTCATGGAATTGACTCTCATAGAGATTTATGATTATTCTTATCCACATATATACACACCAGAATAGTTTTCCAGGCCAACCTATCTGAGTGACTAGATATTTGGTTGTCACACAGGCTCGAGGAAAAGGACCATCTCAACAATACTATTTATGCCAATACCGCCAAGTGTAAATGCGGAAATAGATTACCTACAAAATTTTCCCATCGAGCTATCACCTCATCACCTCACACATTGATATACTGTCATCCTCTTTCCTCCTCTCATTAAGTATCAGTTATCACACACTAACTGCCCAAGTAATCTTTTGCCCCTCAACTCTCTACCAATGCATATGCTAGTGCTACTAATTCATTCAATTAAATCCCTTCTCCAATAGTCATAACATTCGGTAACTCGTTGCATAAAGAATATGGCAAAACTTTGGTATTTATGTAAAGGAGTACTCTGGATTTTGTGCGTCGCTATTTTTTTAGAAAGGAGAACAAGGAAACGAGGGGGTGTCTCATAATTTATTTAACAACCCTTTACCAAGCATTTTGTTTTATTAATTATTTTTTTTTAGAAAACACGTATAAATAAAAATTAGCATTTTGTTTATGCCTAATTTCACTTTGCATTTCTAGGACATGTTAGACCACTCTTGAAGAGTTGTGGCGTGTTCAGTTTTTACCCTTGGACAAGATGACGACTCACAGTCATTCACTATGTTACTCATTGTGACATGCTTTTATGAGATGTCAGAATATTTTTAGAATTTGTAGTGAGGACGTGGATGGCTTACAATTATATGAATTGAATTGGTTACTATTTGACAAATATATGAAATGGAGATGGGGATTTAATCTAGACATGGTCTAAGGTTAATGAATACGAAGTTGCCTTGTGATCAGTGTGAGCAGGGATATATAATCAAATTTTGCATTTTAGTTTTATGTATAGAATTAAAATACTATTAAAAGATTAAAATTGTAAAAATAAAAATAAAAAAAAAATATTTACTTGGGTTCCATCAAAAGAAGCCAACTACGCACCATTTATTTCCTTTATTAGCTATATGGGCGTCTAGTTCACATGGAGTTTTATGTTCATGGAGCCCCTTGCCCTCGGGATGCACTAGGTGTAGGTCATATTCCAGACTTCCCTCATGTTCCTTGATGGATATCTATTCTCTTTTCATCCTATCTATATTTTGGGCCTTATGGTTTGTGTCTTTTGGCTACTCGACAAAGCTTGGCAGACTGCTCTTAGTTTTTGTTTTGCTTTCTTGGTCAACAAATTTGTTTGGAGTAAGGCCAAGAGAGCTAGTATCATCATGTCTATCCTTTATAAGAAAATTTTGACGAATTAATAAAATGTTTTCCATAGATAAAAAATATATATATATTTCTTTTAAAAATATATTAAAATTGAATTTGTTTTATTTTGTTTATAATTTAATCTTATTGTTTTAATTATATAATATGATTTTATTTTATAATTAAAAAATAAATATTTATTAAATTTAAAAGCAAAGAAAAATGTATATATAAGAGTTTTTATTAGAGTATTAACAAAATTTTATAATAATTTTTTATTGATATACTTTTCCAAAAAAATTACAAATACATATTACTTTTCCAAAAAAACTACAAATACATATTTCACATAATACCATTAGGGAGATATATATGTGTCCATTTGGGAGATACATATGTGTTTAATTATACAATTATATATATGTGTAGTCTAACTTATGAATTAGTTTACTAGAATTTGGTGATACAATTTTAAGGGAGAACATCTTTAAAATACAATTTTGAATATATAAATGGATTCAACAACCTGAATTCTCTGCTGAATTTTGACTAAAATTAACTAGAAAATAGGTCATGAAAAAGGTCATTTCATCTATGATTTTGACTAAAGAAATTTTGACTAAAATTAATTAGAAAATAAGTCATGAAAAAAGTCATTTCATCTATATATATATAATTGTTTAGAAA
>APFE030034155.1:17875-54061 GCA_000404065.3 Pinus taeda
TATTATATAATTTTTATCAGTTAGGAATATTATAAATAGATAAATAATGACTTTACTTACCCATAGAACAAAATAATCTGAACTATAGTTTTTTGCTAAAATCTGGTAAAACAAATTTTAAAAAATAGATTCTAACACTGACCAAAATTCCAAAAATTTGCTGAAATTTTTCATAATCTTGCCAAACTTTCTAAGCTATTTTGTTGTTTTTAGACTACACGATTAAAAAACTCCATTTCCATCACTTTAATTAGAATGATTAAGACCTTGTTTTAAATAGTAAAGTAAGTAGATTGATCGCCATACCATTTATAGATTTTTTGGAAAAATTTCCAAAAATCTTATTTATACTACAAACTAATAATTAAATAAAAAATCAACGATTCTTAAATAACATTACCATACCAAATATAGAGTCTAGAAATACATTTTTCTGACATTAAAATTTTTTAATCTAAATATTATCATATAAGTTAAAGGTCGTATAGAGTATAGAAATACATTTTTCTGACATTAAAATTTTTTAATCTAAATATTATCATATAAGTTGAAGGTCGTATATTGTTTTATAGGATAAACTTTGATATATAACCCACCCACTTTTCCTCCCTTTATTTTTTCATGAATTTGAATGCTTCAATCTTAAAATCTCTTCTAAATACAATTTAGATTATAAATGTTTATCAATATAATCTTATTCCCAAACTAAAAAAAAGAGTAAAAATGAATAATGCAAAGTGTTCATTTGGTTGGATAAGGTGAACATAAATAATTTTGGGAATGAGTGGACAAAAGGCATGGGTTTAAACTTCTTAATGGTTGAATTCATTTTTAAAACGACATAATATTTTTTTTTAGTTTTTTTCAAAGTGAAATAAGTTTATTCAATATGAGATGGAGATGTTTTTATCTTTATATTTGTAATTTTTATATATAATTTTTTATTATTTAGCTGTTTTTAAAATTAATTTCAGATTTAATTTGGTTTTAAAAACCTAATGTTATGAAACATTATGAAATCTAATTCAAGTGAATGTTTCTGAAACGTTGTTATGCATATCATGAAACAATAAAACATATTTATTTATGGGAAAACTATCTTGTATTGGTAAATATGGAGAGATTTTAATTATTAAAAATTATAATTTTAAGAATAATAAAAGTGGTAAAGTATAGGAAATGGATTTTTTATTTTTAGCAAATTTGAAATTATATCATTAAATATTAGTGGTAATTTTTTATTTTTTTGGCTCGAATCTGAGTATTTTGAACATTTACTTTTATAATTTAGTTTAGATTTAAGTGAAAAGATGTTTTTATTCTTAATAAAATAATGTTTTAGTTTGAATTGTTGTATATATTTATTTTGAAAATTTAGTTTTATACTTTAGCTTTTGGTGAAAAGATTTTTCAATTTAGTTTTTGGTGAAAAAGTTTTTTTATTTTTAATTGGGTATTGTGTTATTGATTGTACATGATGTTTTAGTTTGAATGGGTGGATATTTGATTATTTATATAATAAATTTGGAAAGCCTATATTATTTCATCAAATGATAATAAAGTTTTTGTTTTCTTTATTAATAATTTATTTCACTCCATCAAATAACAACAAAGTCTTTGCTTTTTTTATTAATAATTTATTACTTTCCATCAAATGAAGGTAAAGTCTTTGTTTCCTTTATCAAAAGTCTATATCATTCTATTAAATGACAATTTTTTTTCTTTTATCAATTTAACAATTGTACTTTGTGTGGTTTATTGAAAATGATGTTATAATTTAAATTGTCATATACTTTGAATTTTTTACATTATTATTGGAAAGTTTATCCTCTTTAGGGAAGTTTTGAAGAATGAAAATTTATATTAACTTTTAGAAACATTGGTGGATATTACTAGTCCCTAATATACCAAATGTAAACTTATTGCAATATTTTTGGATTCATATTAAAATTTTTAATGATTTTGTATGGTCTCTATAAAATTTTGGTGATTTGTAAGGTAAAATAATTTTATAATATAACACTTGGGCAAATCATTTTTAGAAAAAAAGGAAATTTGTGAATCATATTTTTGGAAAAACCATGAAAAATTATCCCACTTCGAAATATTATCCCCTAAAATTTTCCCTAATCCCATTATATCAAATTAAAATAAAGTATTTAGAGTGTGTGGAGTTTAAATTTAATTAGAGGTTTTGGGTTTATATGTGGAGTTAATGTTGTTAATGATTCTAAGGGTTATAACCATTTAGGGTTAATGTTAATTATGAAATTAGTCAAACTATAGGGTTAGTGTGTTATATGGGTTATCAGTTAGTATGTTATTGACATCATACTATTTAAGGGTGGGTTAGTAACAATGGTTAGATGTTGAGTGGTAGAAGGTGTAAAGGGGTGTGTGTGTCATGGACGTTGAAGGAACAAGAGAAACCTCATTGACATGGAGACTTGGTATTTTGCCCAATTATCAAGCAAAAGCTCATGCTCTATGGAATGACATGAGAATAGCTAAACTCTCATGCATCCAATTGTTGGTTGTGTTGGGAGAAAAACGAATTCATCAACCATATACTTCTTAACTTCATTCTAGTAGATAATATCTTAACATCTATTATGTTTAAGCCAAACAAGAGGAAAGTAATTTCATTAAAACTCATCCTACAATATTTTGTGGGAGAACAGCTATGAAGCAAATCAATTTGCAAATATGGCATCAACCTTAAAAGAAGGGGTGTCAATGACAATTAATCAACATTTCAATCATTACTTTGGGTATAATGACAAGTATCAAACATTGAATCCATCACATAACTTGCAAGATTGGACTCATTCTCAATGTCAAGCTAGTTGTGAGAAGAGATGTGATACCCTTATTTACACATTGACTATAGAGATGAATGTGCATGAACATGACATGAGGTTGGTATATTCCTTGTTTAGAAAGAGATTATTTTCATGTTGAACAGAAAAACATTAGTAGGAAGCTACGTTTTCAACTCTACTTAGCATTATAAGGTTTCACATTGGTTTAATTCATATTGTCTTTGGTTTGTTGTTTCTAATATGGTGTAAGTTACCAAGATAGTCCACTCATTGGAGTCATTATAGAAAAGGGTGATTGTTGAGTCTTAAGCTTGTCCCTAGTTTGAGTATCATAGGCATAAGATACTCCTTGGTAATTCCTCCAGATATATTGCATTCATCTATTTTTTACTTGTATACTTAGATTCGTCCTCTATTATGCAATCAAAGTATTATAAGCATTGCTTGGGACCTAAATTTTTGGAAAGGGTTTGGAATTTAAGTAGATTTTGGAATTTGGAACTGGTGGGGATATTGGTTCATGTGGAAACTTGATGGAATTCAAAGAGTTTCAAGAAATTAGAAGAATCCTATAATCCATAAGAAGCATATCCAATGCAATAGGACTTCTATATTTACAATTACCTCAAATTGCATGAGAGTGAACTTTACGTAACTTTACAAATAGTAGAAAGTATGGGGGCTCTTGTGAAAGTGAAGTAGAGATAGCAACACTGATAGCATAGTGAAATCTTCTCATAAATTTGTCCCTAGATTTGATAAAAGGGGGTCAATTAAAGGATTCTAATAACCAAAGGTTGTTTATTAATTCAACCTAGGGGGAACCAAACAAGAAAAAACAATGCACTACCTTGAAAAAGATATGGAAATGATAAAGAAAGAGCGTAAGCATCTAATTGTAAGGCAAGAAGAAGCAATTAGTCATCATCCCTTCTATTAGGCATCATGTTTTCCAAGGTTATTAGAATTCTAGGTTTATATTATAGAATATATAGCATCAAAAAATACTAGGAAGTTTTGTATGAATAAAAATATAGACATACTCTACTATCATATTATACTTGTCAAAGTTTTTGTGTACTTCATTTTAAAAAATTGAAACAAAAGTTGTGATGTAATTTAATTATATGCTCAACCATAGTTTTATAAAAATAAATTCCCCGAGTCATGGTTAAAAATAATAATTGTTATAGGTTAATAAAAACAAATTCTATGTTAGGTTAGAGTGGTTAGGGTTTAAGGTTAGTTAGTAGATAGTGGTTTCATAAAAAAAACTTATTGTCTTGTAATCATGTTTTTATAACTGCACCACGTACAAAATGAAACAAATAATAAATCAAAAAACTATTTGTTATACATGGAGGAACAAAATCATTGATATATAACATACAATAGACATTATATTCTAGAGAACTCAACATATGCCCCAAATTATCCTTTCATGAAGGATTAAGAGAACAACCTTACACTATCTCTACTATGTGTCTACACTCTTACTCTCCTTTATCTTGTCATGTTTGGCACATATGTGTGCATCTGTTACTTTTTGGCTTCGTTTATTTCTTGAAGGATTGTTATTTTATCGTTAAAAACATCCATTTTCGTAGTCCCATTTCACACCTTGTACGATTAAACTCTTCTACTTCAAGGGAAATTCTATTATAGCGAGAATCATTTTATTATCAACATTCTAAGGGCAATTTGGGTCATCATAGAGCACTTCATTATCATTATTTCATTATTTATATTATAGATTTAGGATTTTGTTTGCATTGTATTGGAGATTAAAATAAGTAGTTTTTCAACCAAATAGATATTATAATTTAATATTAAATATATTCTAATCATTAATCAAATTTAAAATTTTAAAATTAACATTATTTAATTTAACTAATAACATTCACACATTTTAGATCATGGAAAAAATATTTCAATCTTTTGTTTATTATATTCTAAGAAGCATGATAATGTTAAATGAAATAATAATTTTATTAATATTTTGTTTACTAATTATGTAATGTTAAATAACATAAACAAACTTAGTTTTTTATTTTTTTTATTAAATTTTTAAGATATATGTTAAATTGTAATCACAAGATACCAAAGTTTACGTACATTACAATACATAGGAGGAAATTCATATGAAATATATCTTTTTATCTAATGTAAAATTTAAATGAATCCAATTTACTTGACATTAATAGTCGTTTCTTACATTACATTAGAGTGATTCAACACATGTCAATCCGATCTAAATATATATTATGTGTTCTTTTCCTTCCTATATCAAAATTAATATATAGAATAAATATTTATTAGAAATCAAAGATTGACAAGATTTTTTATAAAATTTTAATATATAGACGACACATTTTCATTTCCATAATTTTACCGTTCCCTTTTATCTCCATCAATAAAGCTAAAGGACTTCATTTCCTACATTTCCTAATAGGAATGGCATCTCTTCCTTTGTCAAATTTTAGATTTCAATCTGAGGATGATTTGCTAGTTTCTCAATTTTTACATCTCAATCCAAGGTAATTTCCTCGTTTCCAACATAATCAATAGATATAATTAGATCTAAAGTGCAACATTTGGGCAGAGAAAATTTTAAGGATGAAAATTTATCATAAAGCTTAGAAACCTTGGCAAATCTCATTAGTCTCTAATATGGATATTGTAAAATGTTTGGCAATAATTTTGTAAAAATATTCAAATTTCTAATTATTTTATACGCTCTCTATAAAACTTAGGTGATTTTTAACATGAAATGATTTTATATTATAAAAAAAAATTGAATTTAGTTTTGAGAAAAAATGGAAATTGGCGAATATTTTTTTTCAAAAAAACATGGAAAATTAGCCCACCTGCGAATATTAACCACTAAATGTTTTCCTAAATTTAGGGCTCTAAATCTTTAGGTGCCTTAAATTTTGACGGAAGAGACAATGACAACTCCGAGAGTTTGGTGCTAATGCATGTATCATCTTCAATTTTTTAATGTAGGAGTCCAATAAATATTCAATGATCCAAACCTTATCATGCACTCTAACATCATCTACGGTTAATAAAGCAATCAGATGAATGGGGCGGATAAGATGTACTACCTATGAAAATTTATTTTAAATTTTTATGGTTGCTTTGACCAGACTGTGTGATGGACACCCCTACTAAGTCTTCAAAATCCAAATACATCCAACTTTGGTATTAACTGTTCTCATGGAAGCCTGGTCTCCTAGGGCACAATAAGAGGGATAATCAGTGACAACCATAGAAAAAAGTCAACGTGAGTGTAAAAGTGTAAGATGTGCTTCATTCATATCATCAACTTCTTACCCACTAGAGCTTGAAAAACAAAAAAATATTGAATGCACTATTTTGCACCATAAAACCAGTTGTTTTTGGGTTGCAAACAATATTGTCATGCATGCAGAATTACATTAACTATGCTAAAAAATAGTTCAATACTGTATAGCGTGACAGAGGACACTAAATTATTTATATCAGTAAATGTTGGAATTTCTCTAAATGCGTAGAATTAGCCAAGACAACCTATGTGGTCAGTGACAAAAGCACACGCATTTTGGATTAATGCCTTGCAGAAATATCAACTGCTCAAACAACAAACACATTATATAATATAATGAACATATATTCCATTTTTAATAGATTGGGTGAAGGGGTATATTAATAATATTGGGCTTACTTGGGCTAACATCTATGACCATTGCAACACCCTCGAAATCAAGGCAACCTTGTTCCTTCATGTTCTTTCGATAACACTATTGAATGCAAATGAGGTATGGGATAAGAACGTATTGGGCGCATAACAAGACTCGCCAGGTTGTATAGGCCACAATTTGCATAGCTAGGTGTATAGGCCTAGTCCAGAGCTGCCTACAAACTAGCCTAGATCCATCTTAACCCTAAATCTATCAAGTGTCAAGAGGGATCAAATCTCTTTTCACAGTAAAATAGGTTTGTATGTCAAGAAATTTGATCCCTCTCGGCGCTTGATAGATCTAGGGTTAGGATGGATCTAGGTTGGTATTAATATTAATCTTTTAATATTAATGTTAGATGTCTTTTACATGGCATGATAAAAAAATTAATATTTTCAAATATTACAACTTTAACGTGGAAATGTTTATGTTTTTAAAGATTTTAGTATATCAATATGATATGGTTTTTTCCTTTTGAAGATTTATTTTACAAATATCTAATTAAAAGAAATATTAAAATATTTTGGAGCAGGATTTTCCATTCTTTGTGTTGAATTGCATTGTAGTTTTTTTTTTTTGTAAGCTTGGTAGGACTCATTGAGTTTTTGTGTTTACATGTCCATTATTCACCCCGCTGCGGGGGGAGGGTAGCACAAGATTCGAACCCAAGGTCTCCGATTCAGTAAGACTTCATTTCCATGACCATCGCCACTTGAGCTACCCCAGGCGGACTGCATTGTAGTTTTTTTATCTATATAGTTATTTTTATTTTTGTTTTGGACCAATGTTAACTTATTTTTATTTTTATTATTATTTCATCCTAAGATAACAAAACCTACTTGTGAAAATTTGCAGGCTAGCTATCCAATCTTGAAAAATAACTTCTAAAGGGTTCCACAAAATTTCCAAGCCACATGCATTCCCAAGTGGATTAAGAGCCATAGCTTGATAACCCTTCCAACATTTATCATGAATTGTTATTAGCTTATCCCATATTAGTTGAACATCCTACAAAATTATAATCGTCGGCTTTTCCATTCTAATTTGATCCCTATGATATCGTTGTTTCCCTTTTATGTTTAACCCCTTGATACTCCATGATATCATCTTCATGATAAATATTTTTTTGAAGAAAGAAAGAAATATAGAAGTGCCATTACTTGTCCAGAGTTAACTAACTCCTCCCCTTTACTCTGCAATGACTCCTTGTTAGATTTATGCCCTTTCTTTTTGGGGTCTTTCGTAAAATATTTTGTAAGAATAACCTTCCTTTTCTACTTCAAGTATTGAAGAGAACAAGCCCCATGACTTCCCCTGAGGATTGCCTTATATTGATAATTTTCTAAATTGCTATGGCGTATTAGCTAGGTTAAAGATTATTTAAAATGAATAAATAAAAATTGGAATAATGTAAAAAAATTAATTTCGTAGCTTTTTTTTCAAATGAAATTCTATTAATTCTTAAAAAATATATATATAATAGAAAATATGATGCATCAAAGTATATCTATTGCATCTATATATTTAAAGACCAGGATGATTGATGGGCTTTTATTTCTTCCCCTTTCTCCTACAAACATCATCCCAACTTGAGAACTATCTATCAAAGCTAAGGACATTGTCAATTCCTCATTTTCTTGAGAGAGAGAGCCATGGCCATTGGTTGTTTCAAGGAGTGTAGGGTGTGGATGATTTCCTGAGTCACAATTAAACCATATTGAGATGATAAGATGTTTGTTGATGTCTTATACTGTTGGGAGTTGTTCTTCTTTTGACATGCAAAATTCTTCGCACCTGTTATAGAATTTGGATCTTATCATACATGATTGCTTCTTTGCCCCCCTAGGTGCTGAAAACCCCATTTTAGAGAGGGAAATGCATCCGATGGTTCCTAGGTTATTGGGAGGTTTTATACCTAAATACAATGTTTCCATAGTCCAATGGGTGGGAATACTCCTTATCTCCCCACTTGAGGACAATTTTATTTGGAAAACATACACTGAGGTCTAGTTTCACACATATGTGGGTGAATCTTATGAATCCTTTTGATAATATTTCGTTATCTACCTTGATAAAGTGGCCTATGGAGTCACCTATGTCCTCTAGGATCTCTGGCCAGATCCATTGAAAGGGAAATTTTGGGAGCCTAACCCAAATAGGTACAGGAAAGTACTTCATGGTAAGAGGGTTAAAATCTGGAATCTATGGTTGAATTGAAAGGATAGATTTTCCCCAAAACCAAGTACCCTAGTCTAAAACCCTCTTCTAGTCTTCAGGATCCTTAAAGAAAACCATAAAACAACCTTTCAAGCAGAATAAAAAATCTATATTTTGGGACTAGTTCTGATGAAGCAAATCTTGCAAAGCAGATATCAAGGGCCAAAATCCATTGAAACCACATATAATATCCCAAATTTTAAAATCTTCCTTCCTTTTCTTATTAATGATCTCATTCACCTCTAGTGTTGGAGTGTCTGAAGAATTATATAATACAAAATCCTGACTTGAAATCTTTGTGTGTGATTAAGAACTAATATTTGACTTCAGGGCATCCTTGAAAGACATGGGCTTTGAAGCAGAGGATGCCCCACCACCCTTGGAACCTCCTTTTAGACTTGCAACTAGAGAGATAGTGGCATACTTTTTTATGTCATGATCCCTGAAGCCTTTTTCCATCATCAATTGACTCCCCTTGTGGAGGATCCTAATCACACTCTCAGGTGTCCTCGTCGGCTTTTGAATTCTATCTATAAGAAATTCTACAAAATTTGCACCTTTTACCAAGATAAAAAAGGACCTACCAGATAAAGACTTAAAAAAAATTGGGAATTTTCAAAGATCCAACTCTCAAATACCAATCTTAGTTAATTCCCTTCCAAAAACTAAACTTCGTGGGGGAGACTTGTCGACCTGAGAAAACCCCATTTGCGAGGAATTTATGTCAAACACTTTACATACTTTTTCATACCTCTGATAGTTTTCTCGCTCTAACATTTTAACGAACACTTTACATACTTCCTTCTCTCAGACACATCTTCTAAACCCTTTTGTGCCTACACACTCTAAGTAGGCATGAAATCTCTAAGTAGGCGTAGGCATGAAATCTCTAAGTAAACATGAAATATGACCATTTTTCAGAAATCTCTAAGTAGGCATGAAATATGACCATTTTTCAAAATCTACCTGCAGAGGAGTGACCTCACCTATCTAGGAGTGACCTCACCTATCTAGGGAGATTTGACGGATGCTTTGCAATGGATCCCATGCCTCGAGTGACCAAATCATTCAAATGTTTCCATGAATAATTTATTGGGCTCAGCGATTATCAAAAGAACTCCTTTCACGATGTCTCCCTCGAAAGAGAAGCGAGGACGAAAGACCTTTTTAATTAAATCTTCCACAACCAACCGAGAAAACGCCATTCACAGCCTTTGATATAAGGTTCCGTCAACATATATGTTGCCCCATCATCCACGATGCCTTGGGTTTAGATAAGGCTAGAAGAACCCAGAAAAAAATAAGGGGCCATGCTCGAAACTATTTCTCGGATATAAAGTCATTCATAGGTCTGTTGCTTGAGGGTATTTAGACTTCAAAAGGCTGAGTCCACCTGCATCCATCACCATGGAGGGGAAAACGTTTGACCTCTACTTGAGTACGCTCCCCTTCATTTCCTAATAGAAATTCTAGTTTGTGGTAACATCGGCAACCGAAGTTCTGAGAATGCAAAAAACCCTAGTACTCTACATAACCTCATCATGAGTAATCCTAGTTTAAATCTTAAAATTTAGAAATAATTAATAGATTTTAATTTTGTTGTTAAATTCTCATATCAAACATAAGACTAAAAGGTTTAATAAAATTAATAAAGACTAAATTATTTTAATATGATTAAATTTTATTATTATAAAGTTTTTATGAAGAATAATTTTACTATTTAATTTAAATATCATTTTTTTAAGATCATTATATTATCGATATTATTGAGCGTGTATATTTTTCTAAATCTACTAATCGAATAGTTGAGTCGAGACAAGCCTTTTCATTTGCATCGTGTAACCATCATACACAAATTTGATTTTTGATTTGTTATAATTTTTAAAAAAAAAAATAAAAAAATAAAGTAGGTTTTACATAGTTTTATATTATACATTGATATTAATATAAATAATGTTATACCAACTGTTATATATATAGTTGTATTTGAAACAAATTAATAATAATAATAATTATAATAATATGTTAGCTAATAATTAGTGATTTGCTATTAAAAACTAAAATATTATTTATATTGGTAATTTTTTCATATCCATAAATTTAAATAGTTAAATATAATATTATATTTTTTTTATAAGTTAATATTTGATACTCATTATAATTTTTATTTACTACTTAAATTTTTTAATAATAGAGGGAGATCATTAATATGATACAATATTTGAACTATTTAGATAAATAAAAATGGAGATTTTGATACAAGTTATGTAGACATTATGTTCAATGTCAAAGATATACTTAAATAAATTTAAAATGAAAGTTTGAATGAAAATTACAAATATAATGAAGAATTTTTTTTTGTAATACTTTATTGTTCAAAGGAAGAATATGATAGCATGTTAACTTTTAGGGCTAGATTGTTCTTTACTTTAGATAATTTTATTTTTAACTTTTTTCAATATTTTCTCATTACATTCACTCATATTATCATATCATCACTAGCAATTATATAGAGAGAACAATAACATCATCAATATAGCGGAACAGTAAAGAACAATAGAAGAAAATCATGCACAACAGAGACACTAGATTTAGATCAAAGACTAGGCAAAAACCCCATTAGGGGGAAAGCCCAACCAAATTCTTCTTCTTAGATATTCATCAAATTTTCATCTAAGACACAATGTACATATATCATGAGATATAAGTCTTTCATAATCAATCACATTTGGGTACCGAGGGCCAATCACGGAACATGCTCGATCCTCATAAGATAAAAACAAACATACCTCTCAAGGAGGTATTCACGGACCCTCCTAGCATTGTCATGATCATAGACAGTGTCGCATCTATCATAGAGGGACTATCACAATTTTCATACATCATTATCATAAAGGCATTGGGATAACTGCCATACATCATTGTCAGAAGGTACTATTACAACTATCATATCATAGTTATAAGGATGTGGTCATACATCACATCACTGTCACTATCAATATCATCATCTATGTCATAAAAGGAACATATCATAGCTATACAACTTATCACTATCATCATAAGTTTCTTTGTCATATATAATGACCATACATTAACATAAAGTAATTGTTATATATTATAGGCATAAGGACTATAATACATATGTATTATATCATAAGGACTACCAAACATCAATGTTATCTCACTGCCAAGAACCATTGTCAAATGATATTATGTGGGCTTGATCTATTTCCCAAATATTACTGGTTAGAGCAAATAAATATTATTCAAATATGCGACAACATAACCCATAAGGGTTGCAAAAAATATAGTCCACACACATCACTGGAAGAGTCCCTTTCATCACAGAGAGAGGTCGCACATGTTTTGGCCATTAGGTTCCATATGTAACTAGATAGAGAGTGCATAGGGACTGAGATTAGGCCACAAAGGTAGTGTTAGTTGTAGCATCGGATGTGTTCTAGCCATGAAATTTGGTGGAGAGACTAGAATACATGAGATCTCCAAAACCCAGAAATCATTTCTGGGAATCCCACCTAGAAGTGCGTCAATTAGATTATTGACTAACTTTTAAATATTTCCTAAGTTTAAACTTAGGAAATATGGTTAATTAATCAATATTAATTGAGATAAGGTGAGAATCATCTATAAACTCACAGGATCGATCCAAAGATCATCCTAGGCATTGATTAATTTTTAATCTTGGCTGTTGGTTCTCCAACAGTGGATTATAAGAAGAGACCGATGTGGTGATGGAGAAGACACTTGAGTTGTTCAATTTCCTTGGCAGATTGATTTCCTGAGTAGCAATAGTCAGTTTCCAGAGAGAGCTAGAATTGAACCAATGAGTGAGGGGTAGGGATAATGATCAAGATGGATTTTTTCCATATCTAGAGAGGCATCAACAAGAGGGCTGAGTTTTCACAGTGAGGAAATGTAGAGTACTATGCAGTTGCTTCAGAGAGGGAAGTTCAATTTGTTGAGGAGAAAATTTCTTCTCTACTCCAGTGGTTGCGTAGAGGTTCAAGAGGGTTGGAGAGACAATTTCCTCAGTAGTAGAAGGAAGAATGACTTCATCAGATACCATTCAGAGGCTTGAAATCATAGAGACTTAACAATGCAGTGTAGAGGCTAACACAAAGGATTCAGGAGGTTGCGTTATCTATAGGTAGGTTGTGTTGGGATTTATTATGGAGGAAATGTAATTCCCTTCAAGAATTTTGCCTAGATTTTCTTGCTATGGATTTCCAATTTTAGGCATCTAGATTGTACTCAGATTTTCACTACTACATAGTAATAGAAACCCTCACTCTTGCACTGATTTTCCCAAATTGGGTTTTTCTAGAGACATTTGTCGAAAAATGATTGTCTCATATTTTATGTGTGCATGCTAGCATTTCTCAATTTCCAACCCATTATTTTTCCACAATATTTTATTTGTGAAGGTTGCAATGTGTTTTTTTTATATTTATCATAACAACTAAATTTTTAAATTAATTAATAATTAGGAGAAATAATACCAGTTGTTGCAATAGGATTCTATATTGGAATTTTCACATGGTATCAAAGTGTAGTTGAATAGCCAAGGAGATCAGAGATGAAAGAAGTAATTTCATTGTTCAATAAGAGAAGTAGGATGAAATTACCAAGGGCAGCACAGTCCTTTGCTAGGCAAGCCAAATTGCTGGGGAAGGAATTCAATTTGTAGTTGCAGGGTTGCAAAAAAATAGAATTACGTGGGTCAGTGATTCTAACAATTAGAGGGAGTAGCAACAACTCATATTTTAGCTGAGAATATTCCTTGGTTGGAAGTAGAGGTTTTTGCAGCAGCTAAACTAATGTCAGGTGGAAGAGAAAATCACACACAATAGAGGGAAAATTTCTCTCATGGAACTTCGAGTCTCAGAAGTTTCGATTTTCCATTGCAGATTGACAGTAGTCGTGAGCATATTTTCTTACTCTAGAAGGGAGTGAGAGTAGCAAATTAAACAACTGAGCAAAGGAAAAGAGCAATATTTTCGAGGTTTATTTCTTTGGTTTTGAGTTTCACATATTTTACAGCCTTGCAGAGATGGTTGTACGAGATTACTAGATGAGACAGTACATGTTAGCCAAAATGTAGATCTGGGTATCAGATCGACTTATAGTTACCAAAGATAGGTCTCAAAGGAAGTATGAGTTATCCAGTTCGAGTTGCAAAGCAAAGGGTCCTATACAGTGATAGAAATTTTTCAACCAAGGGGTCTTCCTGATGTGAAGTCCTAATCAGACCTCATGACATTTGAGATAGGAGCCCCGTCTGAAATATTGGATTGGTTGCAATGCATTCTTATAGATTTTCCTTGGCTCTAACTATTAACAACAGATAGGAGTGAAAATATGCCTTCAAAAAGAAAGGGGGTGTACCTGGTGAGTGTTCGGTCATATGTGTGCCAAATTTATTCTATTGTGGAGGCAAAGGTAAAGTGAGACTCTAAGAGGGAGGTAATAGTACCACCCTAGAAGAGACACACATAGTCAAGAGGGATATGTCTAACATCCAATGGAATAGTCCACAAAAGATGTGATGGTCATTACAACAAATCGATGAGAAATATCTTTCTAGTATCCTGCGGAATAGTCCATAAGGATGGGACAACAATAACAACCATTAAAACACATTCTCAATAAGATAAGTATTAAAATAATCGAAATAGTTCAACTATTTTAGCACAGATGAAAGCTAACACGAAATACAAACATCCGTAGAATAGTCTTACAAATATTCATAATCCATGCATGAAGGATATGCCGCCCATGAAGGATATCATTATTAAATGAAAGTCCCAAGACACATGTATACAATGAGAATGACTAGATCCAATACTAGAGCATTGGAGTCACTCCTTTCTCCTTGAAAGAACTAGTTTGTCTCTCTAATGCCTTGTGGGAGGAGATAACGTGAAAAAGTCCTTTGCTCATACAATGAGGGTGTACATATAACCAAGAGGTAATGATTCACCTTCCTTGTGACTCTTCGACTAACCTCATGACTGTTTGACTTCCTATGACTTTTCGACCATACATGACCCTTCATATTTAGAATGTGTCCTTTGAAATTCCACTTTACAATACATTTCAAACATGTAATTACATAATCCACAATAATGATGTGGCATGTGATGACTTATGACATGACAATGATGACATGAACTACATGATGATGTGACAGTACCAAGCTATCCTTCTTGCTGCTTATTTCTTTGTGTCTTCTTGAAAAGATGGCACTTTTTTTTCTTCTTCCTCCTCCTTATGACTTGATGAGGAGGAGTCTTCCATGTGATCTTGATCTTGATCTTCTATTATATTTCGGTGTTCCTTCATCTTCTCGCCTGATGATCATCTTATTTCTACAACTCCATATGTGTCTTCTAGCATGTCCTCCTTCTCCATCTCCGTCTTCATCATCTTTCCATAGCATGATATAGTACGTGTCTGAAATCCACTCATTACAAGACAATATTAGTCTGATAAACCCCTAATCTAAGATGGTACATATTAATCCACTAACTGAGCTAAAACCATATGACAAGCTCAGAAAGAGGCTCAGTAACTATCCAATTACCAGTAGCTCACGTAGTCAGGGGTGAGCTTGAGCCTTGAGACTATGCAATGTGTAGTTCATGCTAGGTTGAGGAAGAAAACTGCATAGTCTTGGAGTTCAGGGTGACAGGCTCATGGGATGGGAATTGGATCAACATATTACACAATTCTGGAGGAAAGATGAGCCCAAGTGATTGTGCATATTAGGGATTCAATGGTGAGCTTGAGTCTTAAGACTGTGCAGTTAAGGAAGGATTGGAGAGACAAATTGTGCAGTTTTTGGACTCAGTGAGCTTAGCTACAGGGTTTTCCACTGCTTAGGAGAACTGTGTAGTTCTAAGAGGTAGAGGAGGCTATACCATTGGGAATTTGTGAAGTTTAGGAGCTTAAGGATGAGATTTAGGCTATAGAATATACAGAGCAGAGTTAAGGCTAGGCTGGGAGGAGGAATTGCGCGATTATGGGAGCCACGATCGGGGTTTGAGCAATGAGGTTATGAAATGCGTAGTTCTGGGAGGAAAATATTGTGCATTGTGTAGTGCTAAGAGATAAGGCCACTTCTTAAGGGCTAAGACTACATAATGTGAAATTCAGGAAGGCTGGATGAGGCTAGGTTGTTGGGATTCTTTTGAAATTTGGCTAAGTGTGGGATCGAACAGATTGTTGTAAACAATGATATGACTTAACTGTGATCACACAATTGAAACAATTTGACGAAACACCAACATATATCGTCAAGAGCACATTAACAACATATTTCCCTCAATGCAACAACTTTGCAATGACTTTATGACAATTGCGTCACTAAAGGTACACTTTGCGACGACTGTGACGACAATTGTGTGAAAGTGCTTAAAACTTTGGGAATGAGTGTGAATGATTTTTACATGGTTAGACCAAATCATTCAGACAAATAAGACCTTGAAACCACCAAAGAATCATAAATACATTGTGTGGAAATTAACATGCGAAAAGCTGAAAATTCGTAAAGTGTGAACGACTCTTGTGATATGTGAGCGACAGTGAAAGTAACACATGCCAGTGAAAAGAATCATGAAAAGGAAACTAATTAAAGTGAAAGAAAATGAAAGAGATAGCGAAAAACATGAAAATTATACTCATGAAAACAAAGATGTGCAGGAATGACAATTTGCAAAACTCATCGAGATGGAAGTACAAACATAGCTAGAATGTGAGAAATTCTCATTGTCAGTGCGCACTAATTATCGACATGGATTGAACATTACAGAGACACCATATTGATGGAACGTTCTATGATTTTCCAAGCTTACATAAAAGAATGCACTTATGCACTTGCTACGAACTAAGCATGTGTGAGAAAGTGACTTCAACATTTCCAATCCAAGAAGGGAGCTCAAAATCATCAGATGACCAAGAAGTGACTATGGAAAGATCGATCACAAGATCCATAGTAGGCTCCAAAATTTGAGTGTACGCAAAATTTTGTAGGGTGTTTGTCACAGTGACAACACTTGGCGACACACTAGTAAAACTACAACTTCTTTGCCTTGGTTAATTCTTTCGTTTAGGGTCTAGTTCTTCAGGAAGTGTTGATTCATCGTTCATATTACCATGGGTTCCCCAATTACCCATGCATAAAAATTGTCCCCTTCATTCCTTTACTTAATTAAACACAAACATAAGGCCAACGATCACACAATGTTTTGAATCAGGACAGGGTAATGAAGTTCGCGACCTTTAGATTTTCAAAGTATATGTTTTTCATCTCTGGTGTTGCTCTATTGCCAACAGGCCTCGACAGTAACTGAGCAGAGTTAGTTCAAGAACAAAAACATTGCCCCTCTCCCAGCGAGCCTGGATAATACCCCAATGGAGTTGCTTGCTTCACCTCTTTGAGCAGGAAGCCTTTCTCTTCTTTCACCTTTGTTTATCTATTTATATAGGATTGTACATCGACACTTTATTTATTTCATGGGTGGAAGATGGATCTTGACTTATTGAGAGCAAGAGAGGTTTTCCCTTCAAAGAAGCATATATAAGACCTATGATATTGGTTTTCTCATTTATATTTTCCCCTTATCCTTCTCTTTTTGATTGGATTAGCTTGAACACATTGAAAAATAAAAACCCAAGTGCAGGCATGAGGTTTCCAAAATAGACATCGAGGTCCTAGTTCGACACAAGGCTTTCTTAATGCAATGATCGTATTTTCTATCTTAACGTCGTCGAATAGAAGATGTAAGCAAGACAAGGAAGAAGGATAGGGAATTAGCCAAATGTTCTAGTGTGACAAAGTCCTTTGATATTTTTCCACATACCCTTTGAGCCACCAGAGCATCTTCATGCACAATCTCACAAGATAAAAGGAAAGACAATGCACAACAAGGAAAGAAAACCAGAAAACAAGACAAGAAATGGCGAAAGTGAAACATTATGTGAAACAAAAAGAACAAAACACAAGATAAACTATAGGAAACAAATGCAGGATGCAGATAAACTGAAATGAAATTAGACCTACTCCTAAGCTAACTAGCTAGAAGGTTGGGATACCATGTAATGGAATTTCCAATGTAGCCATTGTAATTGTTCCCAACCTACAATCATAAATATGTGAATGATTAAAAAAATATAAAACAATGTCCAATAGGAAAGATAAGAAATTGAATAGCTTGAACAAAAAATTGAATATCTTTCCTGTCAGTAAAAAGATGGGCCATGTCCACTGCTTTTGACTAGTTTATATTCTTACCTTCTTCATGAAAACCATCATTCAACAAACGTCTGAAGCTTCTTGTGAATGTGTTTCAATATGAACTGAACTCCTTAGTAAGCGTGAGGAAAGATCACAATTTTTTATTTGTGACAGAGCTTTCTAGGTAAGACTATTCTAGCCATTCAATGATTGGATCGTAGAATTCATGATAACCCCCTTGAAAACCCTGAAATGTTTGAGAAGATAGATTTTCATTTACAGACACGGGATTACGGTGGGAATCTTATGAGGGAAAATAGATATGATCATATTTAGCAGTCATATCGACACAGTGAGGACATGACATAATCATCAACGAAGGGTGAAGTGCCTCAACTACTCAACAAAAATATGAGTAGTGATAACTTGAACAATGAATATTGAAAGATGTAAAATTACTGTCATTAAGTAAACTAGTGAAAAAATGATAAAACAAATGACAATCATCAAGGAAAAAATAATGATCAAATGGGATGATTAAAGTATCTAATTCCCATTTTGTTATCAAAAAATTTAAATCAATTTGAACAAGTCTATGAATTTTCTGAAAAATCGAATCAACTTCCTCGCAGGCCGATTGTGACAAAACATTTTCTTGTAACTGGTGATGAATTGTACAAGCATCGTAATCATCAAAACAATTTAAAAGGGATTCCATCACAACAAACACGTGAGACCATTCAGAACATAGTGAGCAGAGAAGGATGTTATTCGTGTGATAACTTGTGCATTCATTGTCACTCAAGAGGATTTAAGGTGTGATGAAGGAAAATATTTGCAATACAACATTTGCAAGGAAAACTAGGAGCTTTTTACTAAGAAAAGAATCTGATGGGCATTATTCCTTTGGCTAACAATAACCTTTGAAATGATCATATTCACAATTCCATGACTCTATGAGAGATACACATTCCAAACTCGATTTTAATTTGAGAGATTTGCATGAAGATTAATCAACTAGAGAAAATTCTTGAATCGATCATAAACCAAATCTCGAAAGTTCAAAATATTACATTTGAAATACCAAACATCTTTCAGAAATATATTTACATCAAGTGAAAACATTCAAAGAGAATGATTGTGTGAGAGAGACTAGATCTAACTTAGTTCAGGGGGCTTACGTGAGTCGTGAGATCCTGACATTACCATCAACAGAAGTTGAAGTGCCTCAACTCTCTGGAAGGTCCTAGAACTTTCTAGGATTGTAAGATTTCATTTTGAAGGTTGAAGCATATCGTGCATGGTTTGAGGATAGCTTCTACCATTGGTTTCAATAAGGCCACTACTCACTAGATGGAAGCCATCTATGTCACTAATTTTACCGGATTTTTCAAATTGAACCACTAGATTGCTCAAGTCAAAAGGTTCTTCTAATTGCAAATTTGAAGATGAATGAATCAAGGGAATTTCATGAGCAAGCTGATTTGAAGAGTTGTCTTCATGCAAGAGAAGATATGATGAGGGATGGGAAGGGTACTCAATGATTTGATCTTTTTCATTTGCATCATGGATAATCTCACAACCTTATGCCAATTGAGAGGTTAACTCGTTGGATGAAGGACTTGAAAAGAATGGAGTATCTCCATCGCAAATATATGCACCGAAAATGGTAGAGCATAAGTGATGGTGAGATGAAGAGGAAGTTTTGATATGCACATATTCTTTAACCAAATCAAATTTTGGATCTAAATTGAAGTCTTCATGAGAAAACAAAAGATCAGTTGATGCACTTGGGAATTTGTGATCACATACATCAATATTGTCATTGTCATTGGAATGATTGTTGACCAAGGCTATAGGTTGATTGAAATAATTGATTGCATTTGATTCACTACCAAGATTAGGATATTGAAAACCATCCAAGAATGGAAGCACATCATCTTCACAAGGAAGATTTTGAAAAGGAGAAGAGAGATTGAAAAAATCTTCACCTACCTTTTCCTCTACCTGTGTAATGTGATTTCCTTGTATCTGATTGTAATTTGAACCATCAAATCGAGAATAAAGAGAGTGTGAAAAACTAGCTACGGGAGTGGATTGATCAGGAAGATCACAGTACAAAGAGTCATGGCATGCATATGATTGAGGATAACAAAAATACACATCAGATTGGTGACTAGAGCTATAAACAGCCACATCATATTGCAGAATGGAGGAGTTAGTCTTCACCATGGGCTTCATGATCCATTTTAGGATTTCTTCCATTGAATCGAAGTCATGACAAGCAGAATAAGAATGAGAAGATGGGTTAGGAATTTGAATTGCATATTTCCAAACTCTATTATCACTGCACAGAGACACCCTCATTGAGACTAGAAGCAGAGGACAAAGAAAAAAGGAGCAGTAATTTCCTCCTCTGAAATTACAGGTGTCTAATGATTCATAAGAGTTGGGGAAGTAGAAACATCAGGGGGTTTAAGTTCATCATGAAAAGAGACATGAACCAAACACTGAAACTTTTGTTTAAATAAATCCAAATCCGCATCTTCTTTAGGAAATTCATAACAAAGGTGAAGGAATTGATTAGAAAAATCCTCAACTGTTTCATTAGGCTTCATTCTTAACTAATTGATTCTTTTATAAACATCTCGATAATCATACCTATAAGAGGCTTGATAAATCTCCTTGAGGAAATGATGGAAAGAATGGATGGAGGTAGGTGGTAACGTATGGCACCATTGATAACACGACCTTCAAGGGTGAGGAATCAAATCACAGGAGAAAACCCTTCCTCATCGATTTTGTAAGATTCACAAAATTTAAGAAAATCAGAAATGTGTGCGGCTATGGATGTTCCATCCTGTAATATCCCTAGTAAAAATTCCATGTAATAAAAGTTAATAAAGGAAAAATATAAACCACAGTTATGGGACACTTATTCCAAGCTGGATGTTGTACAAAAGAACCTAGTGTGGGTGTTGATTTTAGTTATTATGGATAAGGAAATTGGCAAAGGCAATGAAAAAGGCTTTGGAAAGGCCAAATCACATTTTTGGCAATTTATTTATGAAAACAATGGAAATTAGGAGAAAAGGAAGGTGAAAGGTCACAGGTTGCATGTGAGGAAGAAAATGAAGAAAATAGAGGCCACATTAATAAAAAGTCTTCTAAGGATCAGTGCATGTCTTTTGGTCAGTTCAGTTTTGGAGTTCTCTCTCTCTTTTCCCTCTCTCTCTCACTCTTGGACACTTAGAGTCTTCTTGGGGCACTTCAACATTGGATCAAGAAGGGAAAAGAATGAAAAGAGGAAGCCAAGATCAAGCAAGGAAGATCAGGATCAAGCAACTAGAGTAGGTTTACTTATAGGTATCATTTTCCACGTTTGATTTACTTGATAGATTTGGCATGCATGGTTGTGCATGTGTGTTATTGGTTCTCTTTCTATCATGGGCATGGGTTTTTCTAAGTGTGAGATTTTTCTTCAACCTTGCCTTCCGTTTCTAGATAGCCAGGGTGTGATGGGGTTCTCATGTTTTGGTTGAGTTGGATTGCTAGAGGGATTTGAAGTTGCGTGAGGTGGGTCTCTGAAAGGAAGCAAGACATGGCCTAGTGATCCTTGAACCGAACTGTGCATTGTGGTAAAGCCACTGGCCTAGTGACCTCTGAACTAGACTTTGGGTGCGGTAAAGTTAGGTATTTTGTGCCTCAATGGGCCTATGAATCCTCCACTGGTGAATGGAATGATATACGGTAAATCCTAGAGGTGGTTTCCCTTGATCATGCCTAGGAATCCTTGTCGGTGAATAATAGGATATATAGTAAATCTTGGAGGGTGGTGTCTCGATTATGGCCCAATGATCCCTATCTAAAACTGTGGATTGTGGTAAAGCCTAGAGACTAGGAGACAGGAAAATTCCTCACAGTGTAGGTGGAGAAATTTGGTGGCATCCATGCTTGTTTATGTCCTAGTGATCCAGTTAGGGTTATGATAGAGCTTGGTATTGTATGTTTATTATTTTTTCCTAATGATCCGGTGAGGATTGTGGTAAACCATATTTCTATTGATGAGGGTGAGGTGGTGTAGCCTTGGGAAGCCCTGGTTGAGTTTTGGCTATGAGTGACACATTCATGCTTGGAATATGGCACAGGGTTGATTGGCTGAAAGAGAGATTTGACTTAGCAAATCTATGGTTGGGGGGAACGTGGTAGTCTCATATTGGGTTGTCTTTTACATTCATTAATAAGATTTCCTTTCCTTGGTATTTTCTGTGTAAAAGTATTGGATTACATGTGGAATTTATTGATGTTGTATCCTCATTATTTCTGTTGTTTATGTGTTGGTTATGAATATGTTATGTGAAAGTGAAAATGTATGGTTCTCATCATGTTTTGATTTGAAAATGATTGAGCAATGAATCTATGACCTTATAGATGATAATGTAGCTAATGTAATAAGGCATCAATGCTTCTTAGTGATTCTCAGATAAGTATAAGACCCCTATGCTCAGATATGTTATTATGACATGTGGAATGCATATTTTTGACATGTTTGATGAAATGATTGTCATGGATAATAGGGGTCTAGTTAAGTCTTTGTTCAAGAATTGGTATTGGAATCATTGACTCTATGTTTCTTTTCATTTTTGTAAATTCCATGAAGTTCTGGGTAGTGATTGGGTCCTAGCCCTAGAATTTAGCCTTAAATATCACAGTCGCTAGCATAGCACCAGAAGAAAAAGGCTACAATCACACTTAGGCAGTCTCATGGAAGCAGTTGGAACCCTCAGTCGCTTTAAAGGCTTGGCAAGGGGGCGACTGGGGCTCTAGTCTTAAACTGATGAGTTTCCTTAGGGGTTGGTCACCTGGAAAGGTGGGGTAGCTCCTAGAGGTTTCGTTGGATATGTAGATTGTGAATTTGGTTGTGTTTTGTCATTTCCACTTCCTTAAGGTGACCTACAAGGTTAAATCATATCATAGTAGCCTCTCATCACATGTTTACCCCAGTTGGCTAGTTACTTCGGTAGAGGTGGGAGGAGAGTGTTACAAAGTGGTATTGGAGCATGTTTCACCCCTTGGACTTGATCGGGGGTGTGTTGGTCTTGAATTCATGTTGGTTGCATATGCGTTCTCATTTTTTTGGTCTACGTACTGGTTGTGTATGCATGGTGTTGGTTATGGTTGTAGTGGCGTTGCCATTTGTTTAATGGCATTGTTGTTGGATGTGTTTATCATGAGTTTATGTTGGTTATGCAATGGATATGCTTCTCAATGTTTATATGTAAGGTGTATGTGTGTGTGTCATACATTTTTTTTTTATGCATATAGTGATATGGTTATAGTTTCTGTTAGTGTCGGTGTCTTCACACTTCCATCAGTGATCAAATTGCTCTTTTTGCATGCATATTAGGTGTCCCATCCGATCAGTTGCATTCCATTAGGTCATGGATCAACTGATGGTAGTGGTTTCATGTCAATTTCCCTTATGACATTCACCTGCTGACCTGTTCACACATTTTTTTTAGTCATTCACTGTCATCCAATTTCATTTGATTTATAAAAATCAGTTCTAGGGTTTAGTCTCACTATGTCTTAGGGTTTGTCATCATGGTCATCTTAATTGAATAAAAAGGTCAGCAGGCACATGAGGAGGATAAATAAGTTCATAAAATCATAAATTTACTTCTGCTATGCTCAACAATTCTTTTTTACGTCAAAACTTTGTTTTGAGGTGAAAACAAAGTTTTTCCATTATTGTACAAATTTCATGTAATTTCAATGTTTCTATATGTAATAAGTGTTCCAAAAGTTGTTCCTGGTGACCTAGTGACAAAGTAAACTCCTGCCATTACAAAATATCAATGTAAAAGTCCACCTGCAAAAAAGCAAAAGTCAGAATGTAAGTGAAACAGGGCATTTGTGAAAAAGCTAGCAAAACATTAGAAAAGTGGGTTTGGTTAATGAAAAATTAAAAGAGAGGGATATAAAAGCCAATTCATGTGTTTGAGTATCCATTGTTGCAATTGAAAGAGCCAAAAGCATAAAAATTGTGTTTTTGAAGAAAGAGGCCAAAAATAGAGGAAAAATCCCAAAATCTTGTTGGCGTTGTGCACCTACCTACCACTGCGCACCTTTCGCAGGTTTTCCACTGCATTTTGGTCTGGAGTTGTGCACCTACTAGGCGCTGCAAACCTGTTACTTGGCTCGACACACCTATCCACTGAGCTTCAAAATGACTCAAGACACCCTACTTTACTTCAAATTCCTTTGTTTGCCTCTCACAAGTAAGTAAAGCTTCTCATCTAGATTAGCAAGGGTTTTTCATCAGTTGTGGTGATTTTCATGTCTCAAAAAACTAAACCCTAGCTATCCTCCAAACTGTCACATAGATTTGCAAAGGGTACTTGTTTTCTGCTATTTCTATTCCCTTAAATTATTTTCCCTAAACCCTATTCCCTTAAACTATTTTCCCTAAACCCCATTCCCTTAATCTATTTTCACTAAACTCTAACCTTCCACATATAAACCCTTCTACATACTATTCCCAAACCCTAGCCCTATACCCTATTCCCAAACCCTAATTCCCACATCCGATTCCTTCACTACATTCACTTCATTATCAAACCCCTCATTTCACATTCATAATACCATCCACTCCCCTCATTTCCCAAAAGAAACCCTTTCACTTCATATTCAAAAATCTCCTCATACTCATCTGCTTTCACTCCAAATTCATAAGCATGGAGACAGATTCAGACTATGAGAGGGAAGAGGAAACTCTTAGTGATTCTTCCCGAGAAGCTCATGTGCCAAGAAAGCCACACAAAGGGACGAAAATCATCCGGGAGGAGCCCACCACTCCGACAGAATTGCTTGCTTGCCCTCTTGTTGTAGCTTGCTTTAAACACCAGTCTTGTTATCAGTTTTGTGAAATGGTAGAAAGGGTGAAATATCATCATGAGCTTGCTAGGTTGTTTGTTCTTCATCTTCACAATGGCCAAGTGAACCTTGCTAGTGTCTCTTTCACCTTGAAACCTGAAACCATTGCAGTAGCAACATGCATCCTAATGTAGGTGAACAGTGGAATAAGGGGCAGCATGTGGGCAGAGAGCATTATGAGCCTTACATTAAGGCTGGATATCATAGGAAAATCAGCAGGGTTTTTCCTTTCAAATACTTGTAGAACATCTATGCTCCTCTCATGAAACTTATCATCAAGTATTTCACTTATGAAGGAAGGTTTTCCCACCTATATACATATCATGTCAGATTGTTGATGCATTTCACAAGAGTGAGGATGATGAACCTCCCATACTTTATATGCAGGAATATTGAGAAGATGGCTCTCTATGTGAAAAGGAAACCCTTTCCTTAGAAATTCAACAACATTTACCATTTCTCACTGATTAAAATTGTTGTTTTGCATCAGTTAATCTTGCTGAACATACCATGGGATACCTTCATTGTCCATGAGATTTTCAAAGGCCCTCAGGTGATTCCATCAGTGCCTCAAGAGGAAAGAGGGCCATTAGGACAAAAAGGTGTTCATGAGACTAAAACTAAAAGTGTGCCAGTGTTTGTCACCTATGAGAGAGGCACCAGGAGGCTTTTTGCTGCTGGCAGGCGAGTACTACCTCCACTAGGGGTGGAAGGGGTCTCATTTTCTTCACCGGACCACAAGCAAATGTTATCTTCACCGGGGGTGAAAGGGGCTTTACCTTCTTCTCCATTTATACAGGTTGGCCAACAATCAAAAAGAAAAGATAAAGGGAAGCAAAGGATGCATGAGGAGGGCCCTACAGAAGGGAAAGACATGGATTTTGTTTTGATTGAGGAGGATGTCACTAATTTGCGCTCTTAAAGCTCAAAACTCAAAGACATGATTATCAAAGAGAAGGAGGCTGAAATACAAGCCTTATCTCTTGATATTGAGAGAGCCAAATGGATCATCAACTTTCTTGAGCAGGAGAACAAGAAAATGACAGATAAACAAACTATTATGGAGCTGCAAATGATTAGGGAGAATAGACAAATGGCAAAAAAGAGAAAGATCAAGATGACCTCCCTTGAGCAAGAAATCGAGGATGACCGGGAATCATGGTTGGAGAGGGCAAACATTCACCTGGAATAGATGCTTGAGAAAGCCAACAAAGAGAAGAAAATATTGTGCCATATGGCTTATCACTACCTAACCCATAACATAATTTGTAAAACAAGGGTGAAGAGGTTAAAGGCTAAGCTAAAAAGAGCTCTGAGGAGCAAAAAAGAGCAAGATAAGCTCAAGATTTTGGCTGAAGCATCATTGGCCCAACAAATTACTTAACAAGGGTCACTCATGCCAAATTTCAAGAAATTTGGAGCAATTTTTGTCATTTTTGAAAATTTAAATGCAAAAAATAGGTTTTTTCAGCAGGTGCGCAGTGCCGCGGTGGTGCTGCGCTTTTGTTGGGGGCATACATTTGCAAAAAAGTTTGTATTTTTGGAACTAGCATGGAAAAATATGCATGCTCAGAAATGGCTGAGAATTTTGGACAAGTTCCAGGTCTCCAAAAGGGCAAAAAACACCCAAAAAGTGCCCTCTCTACCACTTTTTGGCCACACATGAAGTAGTCTTGGGAGATTCCATTTTTGGAGGGGCAAATGGACTCCAAATTTCAAAAGTTTAAGTTGTTCCAGAAAGTAGACTCACTAATCTTTCCAATGATCTATCCTGCACCTGATTTGGACTTTGGGAAGCCTTCCAAAATTTGCATATAAAAACCATTGTGCATAGGATCAATGGCGTTGCGCATAGGAGGAATTTTGCCAGTTTTGCATGTTTTTCCAGATTTCGCCTAGTCTTCTCTACACTTGACTTTTTCTTGCTCTCTTGGTGAAATTATCATGGTAAATGATGTAATATGACGTAATTATGGATGTAAAACACTTAATAGGGCAGATACATCAAGTCAAAGGTGGTTTTGAATCTGAATGAATTGTTTTCCTTGCTTTTAGAGGCAAGCTGTTCCACTACCTATATTCATGTTCTTAGTTTAGATATGGTTGAAACCACCCCTCTTCTCATGGATTCGACCCTGATAGCTAGCTTGAGTAGTTTCCTTGCCTATATCATGTACTTTTTGATTCATTTATAAGGGTTGGACTTTGGTGGAAGTGGTTGGACTCACCGAACATTTTGTATCAGCAGTTGGCAAGGAATAAAACCAGGTTTCACAGCTATTTTTGTGGGATGCTTGTGACAGTGAGTTTTGTGTATTGTTTCTCCTTTGTAATGAGTTTTTTCTAATGTTTATATGTATCCACATCTCTATCTTTCTTCTAGACTAAGTGAATCGGGGTGAATAGACAGAATACACTAGATTTATAGTGCTTTCTCTTGGGATTTCATTTAGTTTTCAATGTTTTCATTGTTTGAAGAGGATTCATAGTTTCTTATACCCTCCTCAACTCCTTAGCTGTCTTACTCTACCATCTTAAATCCTTTACTAGTACATGAATCTTTTGTCTACCCTGCCCCACAGGACATGACTATATTCCTGAGTGGATTTCCCGGATCCAAGCTGCCTTCTCCAATTGATCCAACAACCAACCATAAAAATTAAACAAAATCCTCTAACCTAATATACCTAGCCTAAAATCAGCATTTATTTCAGTCATATCAAGCCCTAATTGCCATATTATAATTGAGATTTACAAGGAGAGAGCCCTCTCCCGACCTGGTAGGGCTAGCTACCAGGTTAAGCGTGGTTTGATGTTACCCTAGACCTGCCTTTCTTCAGCCTAAGGTAGATTTAGACACTCATAGTTTCCATGCATGAGGTCATGATGCTAGTGGGTATGGTCATGCATTGATGACTAGATAATTATGGTTGAGATGATGATTAAATGTTGATATGATTATGTTTATATATGTATTGTGCTAATCTAGTTGGTCTTGTAGATGAGATATCCTCCCCAAGTTATACTAAGGTACACTTGTTTGTTTATGATTTAATTTAGCTGGCATAGCATGCCTTGCAGGATGAAATCAAGATGACTAGAAAGATGGTAGACTATAAATATTCTCCCTATGAATCATAGGAGCAGCATGGTTTTGGGCACTGTTCTAACTCCACAGACACATTGAGGAGTTTGAAGGAAGAAATAAGGATCATGTAGGAATAAGAGAAACAAGTAGAAGTAAATGCAATAATTCTTCATAGTTTGTCAAAATTGTAGAGACAAGAACCACTCTGGATCAGTTAAGGACAAGAGAATGGGACTAATAGGGCACATGGCAGTAGGTCTCATGGTGTTCAAAGGTTAGATAGAGATGACACGATCATAGATGGTAGATTCCTAGATACTCCAGATAGGAGAAGTGATGGAAAAACTACTATTATAGTTCTGGTTTTGGCAAGCACTATGATCATCATTGTTATCACCCTTATAGGAGGATTGATAGGGGATACTTTCTGGATGACTTTAAGAAAGTGAAGCCACCTAATTTTGATGGAGAGTTGGAGAAGCTTGATGAAGTAGAGGGCTTAGTTACTTGGCATGAATAATTTCTTTCAACTGCATGAGTATACGAGGAATATGAAGGCTATAATAGCTACCTTTAGCCACAAAGGGAAAGCGAATATATGGTGGGAAGATATAAAATGGGTCATAGACATCAGGATAGAGGAGTTGAGATGGCATGAATTCAAAAGACTTTTTAGAAAGAGGTGCTTATCAGAAAGGTATTATGACAACAAAGCTAAGGAATTCTAGGAGCTCAAAATGGGATTGATGACATATGAGGAGTATACGACCAAGTTCTTGGAGCTATTGAGGTATGTTCTGTATCTTAAAGTTGAAAAGGCTAAAGTTCAAAGATTTGTCAATGGATTTCCATTAGCATTTAGAGATTGGATTGAGTATGATGAGCCTTGTTCACTTGACGAAGTTATTAGGAAACTAAAGAATTTCTATGAACAATGAAATCATAAGAAATAATATCATCAAGGATGGAAAGGGAAAGATAAAAGTAAAGGTAAATGGAAGTCGAAAAGAACAAGGCCTCGAAATGCAGAAGAAAAAGAGAATGTTGCACCGCATTTGAAGTTAAATGAAATTTGAAAGGGACATGGGACACAACAACAAAATAGAGGTGATGGTAAAAGATGGTTGGAGTGTTGGACATGTAGTAAGGAGCATATTAAGAGGGATTTTCCACAAAATCATGGTGGTAGGCCTTAGACATATAGTGCACAAGAGGCATAAACTGTTGGGGATGTTGGCCAGAGCATTCCTCGTATCTATGCAGCACTAGATAATAAGCATGCGGATCATTAGGAATCTATCATTGAGATGGACAATAAGCTTTTTGATCAAGTTTCTTCTATTTTGATTGACCCTGAAGCTAATTATAATTATGTTAACCCTGACTTGGTGGACAAGTGTGCTTTGAATAAAGAATTGCATGCAGAATCTTGGCTAGTGCAGTTGGCTACAAGTAACAAGAAGAGAGTTCATCATTGGGTAAGATCTTGTGCATTTGAGTTGAATGGTATGCCTACTTCAACACATTGAATGTATTATTATTAGGGTCATATAAGATGATTTTGGGTATGGAATAGCTATATCTTCATAACACCAAAGTGGACTATTATGAAGAACCATTAATTGCTTGGATGACAATGGGGAGCAGAGAATCTTGTAGGGTAAGAAGGAAGCAACATAGTGAGGATGGTGATAGCTATGCAGGAAAAATGTAGTCATAGAAAAAGATGTGTGTTATTTCAGGTACACATTTCAGTGATAAATGTAAGGAGGATGAGGATGCAGAGATATTGAGTAGGTACTCGACCTTGCAGCAATTTTAGGATGTGTTTCCAACAGTCATTTCAGAGTTACCACCTCACAAGGAAGTATACTTTTCTATTGATTTGGTACCAGGGGAAGCACCAACATCAAAGAAACCATGAAGGATGAGCACTTCGGTGTTGGTAGAGTTGAAGTTGTAGTTTAAGGAAAGGCTTGAAAAGGGATACATTAGGAGAAGTGTATCATTGTAGGATGCACCATTATTGTTTATAAAGAAGAAAGATGGTACTCTCAAGTTATGCATTGATTACAGCCAGTTGAACATGGTGACCATCAAGAAGAAGTACATGTTTCTGTAGATTGATGAAGTATTTGATCACTTAAAAGGAGCAACATTGTTCTCAAAGATTGATTTGAGATTCAGATATCATCAAGTACATGTCAAGGAGGAGGACTTTTAAAAGACAAATTTCCAGACTAGGTATGGGAATTTTGAGCTTGTTGTAGTTCCATTTGGTTTCACGAATGCTCTAGCTACCTTTATGTGCTTGATGAATAGTGTGTTGCGTCTTTATTTGGACAAGTTTGTTATTTTATTCATCAATGACATTTTGATATATTCTAATAATGAGGAAGAGCATGCTAAGCATTTAGCAACAATGTTGAGACTATTGAGAGAGCATCAATTGTATGCTAATCTCAATAAATGCAACTACTTTCATACATAGGTACATTAATTGGGGCATGTGGTCTCCAAGGAAGGCATATCAATAAATCCAGAGAAGATAAGACCTATCATGGAGTGTGGAGCTCCTAGAAATGTGGATGAAGTAAAATCATTCATGGGGCTAGTAGGCCATTATAGGAGATTCATCTAGAATTTCTATCAGATTGCATATCCTATTATGAAATTGTAGAGAGAAGGTAATAAATTTGAATGGACAAAGGAATGTGCGACAAATTTTGAGCAGTTAAAGTAGTTGTTGACAAATTCTCTAGTGTTAAAAATTGCAGACCCAGACAAAGAGTTTTAGTGTGTACAGATGCCTGCAATTGAGGACTTGGTGGAGTCCTTATGTAGGAACAATAGGTAGTATGTTATGAGTCACAGAAACTAAATGAGCACATGAAAAGCTATCTCACACATGATATTGTGTTGGCGGCGATCATGCATGCATTGAAGATGTGGAGGAACTATCTTCTTAGATGAGATTTGTATTGATGAGTGATCACAGTGGGTTGAGATACTTGTTTGACCAACTAAATCTAAATTCCAGGAAACCTAGATGGTTGGCCACGATCAGTGAGTTTGACATTGAGATCAAGTACATCAAGGGTAAAGAGAATAGGGTTGTAGATGCTCTTAGTAGGTGGATATAGGTAAACCACATTGCAGCTATGAGTTCTTATGGGATAGACTTACAAGATGACAAGTATAGAGAGCTTATGCATAGTTTAAAATGGATTCTAGGTAGTGGTACAAGTACAGGTGCACAGGATGCAGACTATCATTTCTCAACAAATTGCTTGATTAGATTTAGGGACAGAATATATGTGCTAGAAAATAGTGAGCTCAAAAATATTATCTTGAGGGAGTTTCTTGCGATACCATATTGAAGTCACCTAGGCTACTAGAAGACATTAATAGAATTAAAGACATTTTATTATGGGCTGAATATGAAGAGGGATGTGGCATATTTTGCGGCTATATGTTTGGACTGTTAGAAGGTAAAGGCATAGTGTAGACATCCAAGTGGAATACTACAGCAAATTCTGATTCTAGAATGAAAATGGGAGGTCATTTCCATGGATTTCATTATAGGTTTGCCAAGGACATCTAAACAACATGATATCATCATGGTTGTGGTGGACAGGTTGACTAACATAGCACACATCATTCTAGTGAAGTCCACATATTTATCCAGTGATGTAGTACAGGTCTTCATCAGATACGTGGTAAGATTTCATGGTGTTCCAAAGAATATTGTGTTAGACAGGGATGCAAAGTTAACTTCAAAGTTTTGGAAGGAGTTGTTTGTAGGTTTATGTACAAATTTGGCCTTTAGTACAACTTATCATCCAGAAACATATAGATAGATAGAGAGGGTCAACAAGATATTGGAGGACATGTTGAGGATGTATGTGATGGATGAACAAAGGATATAGGAGGAGTACCTTCCATTGGTTGAGTTCACTTAAAAAAATTGTTACCGGGAATAACTAAGGATTAGTCCATTTGAGGCATTTTATGGGCAGAGTTGTAATACTCCCACTAGTTGGAGTGACCCCATGAACAAGGTATTTATTGGAATGGACATGTTAGTGGAAATGGAATAGTAAATGTAGGTAATGAAAAAGAATCTAAAGGAAACACAGGATAGGCAGAAAATCTATGTAGATCAGAAAAGGTTGGTTAAGGAGTTTCAGGTTGGGGAACATGTCTACTTGCACATCAAGCCAAAGAAGAGATCCTTCCAATTGGATTGTGTGCCGAGTTGGCACCTCAGTTTTGTGGACCTTTCAAGATTATTGAAAGGATTGGACCAATAGCCTATCGAATTGCACTACCTTCGATAGTGAAAGTACATGATGTTTTCCATGTGTCATTGCTCAAGAAGTATGCTAAATATGTTGATCATGTGATTAACTTGTTTGTATTGCAGGTGGAGCTAGATAGAGAATTCCAGCCGGAACCTCAATGTATATTTCAAAGAAAGGTTCTCATGCTCTAGAATAAGCAATCGAGTAGGTTAAGGTGCAGTGGAAGGACTTTGGGCCCGATGAAGTGACATGGGAGATGGTGGATCAAATGTGGGCTATGTATCCTTCTTTATTCGCAGGTTCAGAGAATGTCCTTGATATATGTTTTCATATATTTTTTGGGTATATGTCCGATGTGATGTTTTGGTATATGTTCATATGTGTATGGATGTAATTATTTCCATGAGATGTGATATAAAGCTCCAATAAGCGGTATGGGGGTCATGTTACCATGTTGGTTTTCTTCTTAGCGGGTTGATAATTGTAAATACTGCAATGGGATAAGTTATAAATATCCATAGGTAGTATGTTTTTCTTTAAGCAATCTTCGTGGTTGTAGGTGTCATTGAACACTGAGGATGGTGTTTCCACAAGGGGGAGGGTTTTGTAATAGCCTTGGTGAAAATTCCATGTAATAAAAGTTAATAAAGGGAAAATAATAACCACGGTTGTGGGACACTTATTCCAAGTTGAATGTTGGGAAAAAAATCCTAGTGTGGGTCTTCATTTAGATTATTATGGCTCAGGAAAATGGAAAAGGAAACGACAAAGGTTTTGGAAAGGAAAAATGGCATTTTTGGAAATTTGTTTATGAAAATAAAGGAAATTAGGAGAAAAGGAAGGTGAAAGGTCACAGGTTGCATGTGAGGAGGAAAATGAAGGAAAATAATGGAAAATGAAGAAAATAGAGGCCACATTAATAAAAAGTTTTCTAAGGATGGTTTTTGGTCATTTCAGTCTTTGAGTTCTCTCTCTATTCTCTCTCGCTCTCTCTCTCTCTCTCTCACTCTCACTCTTGGACACTTAGAGTTTTCTTAGAGCACTTCAACATTGGATCAAGAAGGGAAAAGAAGGCAAAGATGAAGCAAGGAAGAGAAATATCAAGAAACTACAGTGGGTTTACTTACATGTATTCATTTGCATGTGTGATTTCCTTGCTAGATTTGGCATGCATGGTTATGCATGTGTGTTCCTGGTTCTGTTTCTATCATGGGCATGGGTTTTTCAAGGTGTGACAATGTTATTCAACCTTCTCTTTCCATTTTTGGATAGTCATGGTTTGATGGGGTTCTCATGTTTTGGTTGAGCTAGATTTATGGATGGATTTGAAGCTGAGTGAGGTGGATCTCTGAAGGAAAAGAACACATGGTCTAGTGATCCTTGAACCAGATTGTAGATTGCGGTAAATCCACTAGCCTAGTGACACTTGAACTAGATTGTGGCTTGTGGTAAAGCCAAGTATTGTTTTCTTGAGTGGGCCTAGGAATCGTCGACTAGTGAATGATGGGATATACAATAAATTCTAGAGGTGGTTTCCCTTGATGAAGCCTAGGAATCCTTGCTGGTGAATGGAGGAATATATGGTAAAGCCAAGAGGGTGGTGTCTCGATTATGTCCTAGTGATCCTGAGATCAGACTGTGGATTGTGGTAAATCCTAGGGACTAGGAGATAATAAAATTCCTCACGATATAGGTGGAGAAATCTAGTGGAATCAATGGTTGTTTATGGCCTATTGATCTGGTGAGGATTACGATAAAACCTAATATTATATGTTTATTGTTTTCACATAGTGATCTAGTGAGGATTGTGAAAATTCGTGTTCTATTGAGAAGGGTGAGGTGGTGTAGCCTTGGGAAGCCCTGGTTGAGTTTTGGCTATGAGTCAAACATTCATGCATGGAATATGGCACGGGGGTGGTTGGCTAAAAGAGTGATTTAGCTCAACTAATCTATGGTTAGGTGGAACATGGTAGTCCAATACCGGGTTGGATTTTGCATTCATTATTAAGAGTTCCTTTCCACGATATGTTTTGTTAAAAGTAATGGATTATATGTGGAATTTATGGATGTTGTGTCCTCATTATTTTTGTTGTTTATATGTTGGTTATGAATATTTTTTATGACAGTTAAAATATATGGTTCTCATCATGTTTTGATTTGTAAATCATTGAGCAATGAATCTATGAGCTAATAGATGATAATGCAGCTAATGTGATAAGGCCTTAATGCTTCTCAGCGATTCCCAAATAAGTATAAGACCCCTATAGTAAAATCTATTATTACGACCCGTAGAATGTATATTTGTGACATGTTTGAATAAATTTATGTCATGGTTAGTAGAGGTCTAGTTAAGTATTTGTTCAAGAATTAGTATTGACATCATTGCCTCTATGTTTCTTTTCATTTTTGCAAATTCCATGAAGTTATGGGAAGCAACTAGGTCTTGGCCATGGAATTTATTCTTCATTCTCAGAGCTGCTGGTATAGCACTGGAATAAAAAGGGTATAGTCACACTTAGGAAGGTTCATGGGGGTGATTGGGACCCTCAGTAACTGGGAGGGCTTGGCAAGGGAGTGATTGGGGCTCTAGGTTCTTGAAATATTGAGTTTACTCAGGGGTTGGTCGTCTGGAAAGGTGGGGTAGCTCCTAGAGGTTTTGTTGGATGTGTGGGTGGTCAGTTTTATTGTGTTTTCTTGCTTCCACTTCCTTAAGGTGACCTAGGAGGTTGAATCAAATCAAGTATCCTATTGTCACATGTTTACCGTGGTTGGAAGGTTACTTGGGTAGATGTGGAAGGAGGGTGTTACACATCCTCACCATCAAACTTTGACTGAGACAAGTCATAGAGAGGCTCATCAAGGATTGAAAATTGATAAATGGATAAATTATAGAAATACCCCAGGAGTAAGATTTGAGGATGATCCATTTGAGATAAGAGGTTCAAAACAAACTCAATGGGCACAACTTGACATATGTCGCTCCTTCTAGCACCATTATTGATGGTGCAGGAAATCTGTCAACCAAGGGGTATCCCCAATATGAAGTCCCAGTTAGAACTCACTGATCCGGATTTAAATAGGAATGCAACAAAATACAAAGATAACCATATACACAAAGATGCAGTGGAAATAATACTACATTTCATTAATGGAAAACACTGAAATATGCTTAGTGGAAGGAAGGCCTGACATGTAATCTATGGAGATGGATTCCCAAGGTCGACTAGGGGTAGGCAGCGGGGCATAGAGGCCTTGCTTCTTGATGGTCGGTTTGGAAATGGCACAGGTAGTGCATGATCTGATGTACTTCCCGACATTCTGTTGAAGATTCGGCCAATAGAAATACTTCTGCAGTACTGCCACTGTTTTCTTGACCCCGAAATGTCCAGCAGCCTGACTATAGTGTGCTTCGCAAATCATCTTGGCACGCTCACTTGAAGGAACACAAAGGCGACCTAGGTGGCATAACAGGGCATCCTGGAGGTGAAAATCTGGAACATGCTGACCCTCCAAGAGTGTCTAGTATGTGTGGCTGAATTCTGGGTTGCTTTTGTAGAGACGTGACCAATTAGAAGTCTCGTGCCCACAAGAGTTGAGCACAGTGGTTAACGCCATGATCGATGGTCGACTGAGGCATTCTGCAACATTATTGGTGCTACCCTTCTTATACTTGATATTCAAATGGAACTGTTGCAGGTATGTGGACCACTTCTGATGGCGATCATTCTGAAATTTCCCTTGGGTCTGTATGAACTGTAGGGGTCAGTGGTCTGTGTGGATGACCATTTCCTTCCCCAAAATGTAATGCTTCCATTGTCGACAAGTCTGCACAATGGAATAC
>APFE030034155.1:54081-67775 GCA_000404065.3 Pinus taeda
CTGAAAGTGTTTCACTATGATATGCCACTGGATGCCCGTGTTGAGTAAGGACTGCCCCAATAGCATAATCAGAGGCATTTGTCTCAACCTCAAATGGTTGTTGTAAATTTGGTAACGCGAGCACTAGTGTCGTGCAGAGGTGATATTTCAACTCTATGAATGCCTTCTGTTGAGATTCAGACCAAAAGAATTTTGCTTTCGCTCCTCCCTTGGTGACTTGACTCAAGGGCCAAGTGACATGAGAAAACCCCAACACGAACCTGCGGTAGAAGTTTGCAAGACCTAGAAAGTTGCGGAGCTCTGTCATAGTGGTTGGAGATGGCCAATCCCGAATGACTTGGATCTTGGCTGGATCCACATGCACCCCCTGTTCATCAATAATGTATCCTAGATACTGAACCTGGGTCATGCCAAAAGTGCATTTCTCCACATTGGCACATAGCTTATGTTGCCTCAGTGTTTGGAGAACCTATCGGATGTGGTGGAGGTGCTCTTCCCAACTTTGGTTGAAGATCAGAATTTCATCCAAGTATACCACTACAAATGAGTTGGTGAATGGCCGCAAGATGTCATCCATTAGCCTCATGAAGGTTGCAGGAGAATTTGTCAATCTGAAAGGCATAACCAACCATTCGAAAAGGACCTCCTTGGCTTTGAAGGCAATCTTCCACACATCAGAGGGTTCGATTGGTACCTGGTGATATCCTGACTTCAGATCGATCTTGCTGAAATGTTTCACCCCCTTTAGTTGGTCCAAGAGGTCATCAATCCGCGGGGGGCTGCTTTGAGAAGAGCAAAAACAATCTTTTCCCGACTCGAAAATTCATGAACAGAAAAATAGCCCTCTAGCAGATTTAACCATTTATCTACGGCATCTGTGTCTATCTGACCCTCAAATATGGGGATTTCAAAATTAACTTGTACCTTAAATGGTGCGGCATTTCCATAGTAGCTGCTGGAAGCCGATGCGTCGCTTCTGGGTAGCCGCTGAAGGATCTGGGAAAATTTGTCCATTATCGCGTTCCGTTGTCGCTCGAGGGCTTCTTCGAGCAATATTTTGATAGGATCTCCTGCCCCCTCATCTTTCTTCTCATCCTCCATGGGAGGCTATCGAGATTTGCGAGGCTGGCCTTTCAAAGGTTCGACCAGTTCAAGCCCTAACTCCTTATATCCCGACCTCGTTGGGGACATGCAAAGAAAAACAAAGAAAAAGGAGACCTCTCTGATACCACTGATCCAGATTTAAACAGGAACGCAACAAAATACAGAGATAACCATATACACAAAGATGGAGTGGAAATAATACTTCATTTCATTAATGGAAAACATTGAAATGTGCTTACAAACAAAGTTGAAAATAAACCAGCTAGGGCGATGGTAGCTTATCTCTAAGAAGAGATGTGGCGGCTACATGCCTCTCAACTGTGTTACAATGAGGCTCAAAGGCCTATTTATTGTTGAGAAACAATGGAAAACCCTTAACATTCCAAAACCTAACCCTAGAAGATGAAATGCCAAACTGTTGGCCTCGTTTGGGTAAATTGGTACATCAACTTCCCGGGGTCGTAACTTTGGCATACGGTCTCCGTTTGACGCATACAATAGCTCGTTAGAAAAATATATCCAAGCACTGCTACTTTGGGAAGGGCAACATCGGTCCATGGACCCATGTTGCCCCCAGATTTCCCAAAAAACGTCGTTTAGGGCCTCAAAACGACTCCAGAAGTTCAGGACCTGAAAAACTGCTAAAAATAGTAAACTGTGCTACAATTTAGGAAACTGAAGAGCTGAAAGAAACAATGGTGGGGGTCCAAGTGGATTTGGCATGTGGCCACCAATATCCACCTAGATCACTCACACCATTTGGATAGGAGCCCCATCCAAAATGTTGGCCCAATTGTCATGTATTATTAGATATTTTCCTCGTCTCTAACTATATAGAGGAGAGAGGAGTGCAAATGTGCCTTCGAAAAGCAAGAGGGTGTGCCTGGTGAGTGTTCAGTTGTATGTGTGTCAAAGTTCTTCTACTGCGGAGGGAAAGAGTAAAGTGAGCCTCTAAGAGGGAGGTAATAGTACCACCCTAGAAGAAACACACAAATTCAAGAGGGATCCATCTAACATCCAACGAATTAATCCACAAAATATGAGATGGTTATTACAATGAATCGGTGAGAAATATTTTTCTACTATCCTGCGAAATAGTCTACAGGGATGGGACAACAATAAAAAGCATTACAACACATTATCAATAAGATCATTATTAAAATAATCGAAATAGTTAAACTACTTTAGCATAGATGAAAGCGAACATGAAATATAAACATCCACATAATAGTCTTACAAATATTCATAATCCATGCATGAAGAACATGCTTACCATGAAGGAGTTTTTTATTAAGTAAAATTCCCAAGACACATGTCTACAACGAACATCACTAGCTCCAATAGGGGAGCATAGGAGCCACTCCTTGCTCCTCAAAAGAACTAGTTTGTCTCTCTAATGCCTTGCAAGAGGAGCCACGGTGAAAAATTCTTTGCTCATAAAATGAGGATGTATATGTAACCAAGAGGTGATGCTTCACCTTCCTTATCACTCTTTGAATACCCTCATGGTTGTTTGAATTCCTATGACTTTTTGACCTTACATGACTCTTAATATTATGAATGTGTCCTTTGGACTTCCACTTTACAATACATTTTGAATAGGTAATTACACACAATAATGATGTGGCATGTGACGAATTGTGACAGAAAATGACATGACACTGATGACATGAACTGCATGATGATGTGATAGTGCCAAGTTGTCCTCCTTGCTTCTTATTTCTTTGTGTCTTCTTGAAAATATGGTTCATGTTCTTCTCCTTCCTCCTCCTTATGACTTGAAGATGAGGAGTCTTCCATGTGATATTGATCTTCATCTTCTATTAGGGTTTGATGTTCCTTCATCTTTTGACCAGATGATCATATTATTTATTTAGCTCAATATGTGTCTTATAACATGTCCTCCTTATCCATCTCCTTCTTCATAATCTTTCCATAGGATGATAGAGTACATATGTCTGCAATCCACTCATGACAAGGCGATATCAGTTTGATAAACCCGTAATATAATATGGTGCATATTGATCAACTAACTGAGCCATAACCAAATGAAAGGTTGGGAAATAGGCTCAATAAATGTGTAATTACGCAACTCAGGTAGTTGGGGGTGAGCTTGAGCCTTGAGACTACACAATGCATAGTTCAGGTTGGGCTGAGGAAGAAAACTATGTAGTCTTGGAGCTTAGGGTGACTGGATGATGGGATGGGCACTTAATTAACCTATTACGCAACTCGGGAGGAAAGATAAGCCCAAGTGATTAAATATTTATGCATCTCAGGGAGTCAGTGGTGAGCTTGAGTCCTAAGACTATGAAGTTCATAGTTGAAGAAGGATTGGGAGGACAAACTGCGTAGTTTTTGGACTCAGTGAGCTTAGATGTGAGGTTTTGCACTACTTGGGAGAACTACATAGTTCTAGCAGGCAAAGGAGGCTGATAAATTGCATAGTTGCACATTTCAAGAGCTCAAGGGTGAGCTTGAGGCTACAGACTATGTAATTCATAGTTAAGGTCGGGCTAGGGGGAGAAATTGCGCAATTATGGGAGTCAAGGTCGGGGTTTGAGCACTAAGGTTGTGAAATGCATAATTCTGGGAAGAAGAGACTGCTCTTTGTGTAATGAAAAGAGATAAGGTCATTGCTTGAGGGTTGAGACTACACAATGTGTATTTTAGGAAGGATGGATGAGGGTAGGTTGTTGGGAATTTTCTGAAATTTGACTAAGTGTGGAACCAAAGAGAATATTGTGAACAATGATATGAACTTACTATGATCACACACTTGAGACACTTTGAAGAAACAACAACATAGATAATTTGGAACATGTTAACAAAATATTTCCCTCAATGTGACAACTTTGCGATGACCATGACGACACTTGTGCAACAATTCTTAAAACTTTGAGAATGAGGGCGATTGATGATTACATTGTTATACCAACTCATTCAAACAAATATAACCCATTGAAACCACTAGAACAAGCAAGCATACATTGTGTGAAAAATAACATGTGAAAAGATGACAATTGTTAAAGTGCAAATGACTCTTGCGATATGTGAACGACAATGAAAGCAACACATGCCAGAGCAAAGAATCATGAAAATAAAATTAATTAGAGTGACAGAAAGAAAAATAAACAACTAAAAATATGAAAAGAACACTCACAAAAACAAAAGAGCGCAGGAGCGACAGTTTGCAAAACTCACCGATATGGAAGTACAAATGCAACTAGAATGTGAGAAAAAAATTTTGTTAGTGTGCACTAACTGTTGATATGGAATGAACATCGCACATGCACTGTCTTGATGGAACATGACATGCTTGTGTAAAAATGTGCTCATTCACTTTTTATGGACTAAGCATGTGTGAGAAAGTGACTTTGACACTTCCAATCCAAGAAGGGAGCTCAAAAGCATCAGCTAACCAAGAAGTGACTATGGAACGACCGATTGCAAGATCCATAGTAGGCTCCAAAATTTGAGTTTTCAAAATTGTTTGGAGGGTATTTGTCCCAACGATAATAGGTCCCAACCAGGGACTAGACTTGAAATTAAATATTTGGGCACCAGACTCAGGTGGAGGAGGAGTATGAGACTCTAGTGTGCTAGATGGGCAGGATCCAGTGCAGAAGAAACAAGGAGTTTAGTTAGATCAGTTCCAGTTTTTGCAGTAGGATCATCACCTTTTCTATAGGATCCCACAACATCATAGTAGTAGATTTAGTGTCAGCAAATGCAATCTATGATTAGACAATTGCAAATCTAGTTGGAATCAGTACTTGGGAAATAGTTAGAGAGCTAGATGCAGTGACATAGATAATGCAAATTGCCTAGTTGCAGTATGCAAGTGCAGTTCTAGCCAAATGATTCCCAGCACAGAGATATGTAGTCTGATTTCTAGTGAAGGAGGATAGTGCAAGTTTCCAAGAGGGATCAAAGATATTTCCAATAGAGAGGTCGAAATCTAAAGGGAGTCTAGTTTCAATGTGTTTATCCCTATAGAGGCTAGTACTTCAGGATTTGGGGAGATGAGACTCATTATTGTATTAGTTGCAAAAGTAGTGCGGAAGCATCAACAAAACAATAGAAACAACAGTATGAGTAGATTCGAGTTTTCCATGTTCATAGATATACCTCTAGAAGTGAGGTGGGGATATTTGGTATTGTTGTCCCAGATAACTATAGAGATTGGGTAGGGTCCTTGAGGAGTCCACCTCATGGATCAATACCTTGCTACAGTGGTCCAAAATATTTAGTAGCAAGATGGATCAATGGTAGTTAATGCAGTCAGTACCAAAGTGATAGTTGTAGACTAGTAGCAGTTAGATGCTAAGGAGAGAAATGAAGCATTGATAGCAAAGCAGGTGGCCCAATGTAGACTTGGAAGTGATGCAGATTATTTAGTGGAAGTGCAGATGCTAGTAGCAGTGAGAGACTTGGAAGACAGATGCATCATACTGAACACAGTTGAACAGATTTTGGATGCTTTTCAATTTCAGATGTTGCAGTTGCAACAACAACATATAAGAGGGATTTGCAGTGTAGATACAAAGTTGGTAACGATATGGTAGTGTCAACAGAAGCACAGATGCAACATCAGAGTTGCATAGTGGTTGATGGATGGTGACTGGGGGAATAATGCATTGATTAAGGGAACAATAGAGTGACTGAGGAAACAATGCAGTGACTACGGAAACAACACTATGACTGAGGGAGCAACATAATAATTTCTAGTAGAGTTTCTTGTCAGATATCAGTAGCATGACAAAGGTGATATAGAGACAAAGTGCTGTGGCAGGGTGTGTGGCACTAAAACACATTCCTCTCTAAGAGGGAGTGTTATTTTTTGTAGCATCAGATGTGTTATAGGCATAAAATTTGGTGAGAGGATTAAATACATGATATCTCCAAAACCTAGAAATCCTTTTTGAAAATTCTGCATAGAAGTGTCTCAATTAGACTATTAACTGACTTTTAAATAATTCCTAAGTCTAAACTTAGGGAATATGGTTAATTAATCATTATTAGTTGAGATAGGGTGAGAATCATCTAGAAACTCACACGAATCAATCCAGAGATGATCCTAGCCATTGATTAAGTTTTAATCTTGGTTGTTGGTGCTCCAACAATGGATTATAAGAGGAGATTGATGTGGTGATGGAGAAGACACTTGAGCAATTCAATTTCCTTGAAATATTGATTTCTTGAGTAGTACAAGTTAGTTGTCGAAGAGAGACAAAAATTGAAGCAGTGAGTGAGGAGAATGGACAGTGATCTAGAGGAAGTTTTTCCAGATCCAAAGAGGCAATAGCAAGAGGGCCGAGTTTTCCCATTGCGGCAACACAAAGGACTGCGTAGTTGCTTTAGAGAGGGAAGTTCAATTTGTTGAGGAGAAAATTTGTTTTGAGTTCTAGTGGTCGGGCAGAGGTTCCAGAGCGTCGAAGATACGATTTCATCACTAGAAGAAGGCACAAGGACTTCATGAGAGACCATTCAGAGGCTTGACATCATAGAGACTAAGCAAAGGCTAATGTAGAGGCTTCATGAGGCCGAATTCTTGGTAGGTAGGTTATGTTGGGATTTGTTGTGGAGGAAGGGTAATTCCATTAAAAAAATTTGCCCAAATTCCTTGTTGTGGATTTCGAGTTTCAAGAATCCAAATTTTACTAAGATTTTCACTGCTGCATAATAATAAAAATGCTCATTGTTGCATTGATTTTCCCAAGTTGGGTCTTTCCAGGGACATTTTTCAAAGAATAATTGTCTCATATTTTATGTGTATGTGTTAACATTTATCAATTTCTAGTGCATTATTTGTGTGCAGTATTTTATTTGTGAAGGTTTAAGTGTGTTTATTTTGATATTATTCGTAGTAGATAAATTGTTAAATTAATTAACAATTAGGTGAAATAATACCTGTTTCTACAATAAGATTCCATATTGGAATTTTCATAGATATGGTTCTTATATTGTTGAAGTTCACTACATAGAATCACATAATCTGTCCGCAATATGACCCTCCTCTAGGCCACATCCATGTGACAATTGAGCATGTGGGAATTTAGAAGAGAGTCGTAGAAGTAGCCGCAGAAGAGAGGCCAATAGACCACCAATAGGCCACAAAACATAGGTTAAGTAAGGTGAAAAATATAGGTGAAGCAGGCCGCAGGAGGTGCCTCAACTAGGCTACATATAACCATAGATAGGAGCCACAAATAGACTACCTACATATGCCTCTATTAGACGACAAAATGTGTGCTAACTAGGTTGCAAAAGATGTGTCATAGAAGTCTAACTTGTATATCAAATAATGGAGGATAGATTCATATTTATAGTTTTTTCTTTGTATGAATGGTCATGAATTTTGGGTTGGATGACTTTAGTTTGAATTGTAAATTGGAGGGAAAAACAAAAATTCAAATTCAATAATAATATATAAAATATATTTTCCACATGCTTCATAATACTTGCCCAAGTAATTTTTTCATATCAATTAGTAATAAAAGGAGATTCAAATAATAATTTCCTTTACTCAAATTAAATTCTCTTTGGGGCAAGATGGGATTCTTTTGGGATAGTTGGGTTTCTCATGGGAAATTTGTCCCATAACTGCCCCAATTTTCAACACTCCCTCTCAACTAGGGACGAATTTCCATTTCCATCATAAGTCTAATCTCATATGTATCATCATCACTACATCATGTCTCATCTCATCTCACCTCATCCTGTCTCATCTCATAGAAGAGTAATGATCTGTAACCGACAATATGGGAGATCGATTTTCCACACGGGTAAATATCTTCCAAATGGTATTGGCCTCTAGGTCAAGTTCTATGACCTTCATCTCAACTAAATAATGATTTCTCAATCGAAATAAGAAGAATCATCATAGAGGAGATCAATTTACCACTACGGTAAATATATTCCAACCCTATATCAAGGACAATAGGAGAGACCAAAACTTATCAAAATGATAAGGATATTCCAACCCTATGTACAAGTAGTTGATAAAATATCCATCTAGATAATCAGGGAGATTCAATTTACCACTTGGGTAAAGTTATGCCAACCCTATATATTCGACAATAAGGGAGATACAATTTTCCTCAAGTAATAAAGATATTCCAACCCTCTGTCACCCAAATTGATCCTTAGTGATTAAGTGGTTTGAACACCATGCATCCTGGACTTAGGGAGATCAATTTACCATATGCATCCTCCATAGGTAAATATATTCCAACTTCAGTCCCGAACTTGAAGAGTGGAGACCAAACTTATCAAAAGATAAGTATCTTCCAACCCTATAGTTTGAAGAAGTATGTTGGGGTATGTACTCCATTAGGTCCTAGACTTCACTAGGGGAGACCAAACTTATCAAAATGATAAGGATCTTCCAACCCTATAATTCCAAGGAGTACCCCACACCCCCAAGAGCTCCTAGAGCTCATTGTTGATGATTATATAGGATCCCTTCCCAAAAGGGATACTTTCTCCACAATTCCAGGCTACTCTCTGAAGACCTAAAACTTCCTCAAATGCTTGGTGGAAATTTCAGCAACTTGCTCATCTGTTGAAGCTTCACTTCTTCAATTCCACAACAAATCAATGTCGAAGTCTCATTTCTCCCTCTACACCGTATCCCATATATAGTGATATCTAATCTCAATGTTATTTGACCTATCATGGGAGACAATATTGTCTAAAAGTTGGATCCCACTTTGATTGTCACAATATATCACAGTCGTGTCTAACACATGGTCAACTCACTCTCCAAAGAGATTTATCAACCACACTACCTTAGAGATAGCCATGCTAGCAACATTCTACTCTACCTCTACTATACTCAAAGAAATATAATTCTACTTCTTGCTCATCTAAGAAATCATGGTACACCCTAAGTGAAAGCAACAACCAGATATGACTTTCTTGTCAGCAACACTTGTAGCCTCAATCAACATTAGTGTATCTGTGAAGTCTCAAGTCCATGGTAGTGTTTCTCAATCTATGATTGATTATATCATGTAGGTACCTCAATATCAACTTTGCAACATCTCAATATACATGTCCATGATCTATCTGGCTCAGATACACGATGAAAAACAAGGATCCAGCTAGTTGCCTGATCATTGTGGGATCCACCAAATTTTTATTTGAAGAGGAGTCTCTCTCAACTGTTTTAGCATAATCCATCATGCCAAGTATCTGACAACATTCTTCCCTCGACAAGGAAGACCTCATCATCTCATTGTTACACTTTTGATATTAAGAAGTGGATCATCAAAGCTTAGAGGAGAACTCCCTCTGACACTGAATATGGAGATGATGTGATCCTGTCAGCAATAAATTGTTAGCATATATGAAACAAAAAATTAGAAACATACCTCCAATCATGAACAATGGTTAGAGTCCACATCATATTTCCATCATTCTAAACATGCCAACTCTAGGAGACTTACTAGAGTCCATATGGGACTTTCTTCAATCTGTAATCATTAGTCTATTTCTTATCTATCTTAAAGGCCTGAGGTAAGTACACTTCTTCCTTCAAATACATCATGGAAGAAGCCAACTTCTCAAACATATGATAATAATTCATCTAGCAATAGGAGCTACAATCCCCTCCCTCTGAGAGCATATTTATTATCACTAATGAATTTAACAGTGTTAAGGCATCTGTCATTTTTTCATATTGTCATCTAAAATGGTCCTTACATGAAGGACATATTTCTCTCATCATGTCATAAGGCTATTGCATTCAACCTAATAGTCGACTCCCTCTAAATAGGAAGCATCTTTATTCATAATCATTAGCATGGAAGGCTACAATCCTTCCTTCAATATCTGAGCTCTTTTTAATTTATCACGTGCCACTCTAATCATTGGATGTTTCTACATCCTCCTCAATTTCGGTATACCATGTTAATTTATCTATAATTGAGTTAATTTTTATGGCTAAATTGTTCTTTGTTGTACATAATTACAATTTTAAACTCTTTCAACACTTTCATATTAAATTCGCCCCATAACTTCATATCATCATTAGAAATTATGTACAGATAAAAATAATGTCAACAATGCAGCGGAACAAAAGGAAGAATAGAAGAAAATCATACATAATAGAGACATCAAGATTTAGGCCAAAGGCCAAGGAAAATCCCCATAAGGGTGGAAATTAAAAAAGATTCTTCTTCTTAGATATTCATCAAATTTTTAGCTCATATACAAAGTACAAACATCATCAGACATAAGTATTTCATCATCCAACACATTAATCCTAATAGGACAATTTAGCAACATGTGGGCCTCCAAATCACGTTATTAAAGGAACACACTATGCATCATTCACAGTGTCATAGAGCACTAAACACTTCACTATTGGCACCATCACTGCCATCTCATCATCATAGAGGAAAGATATACAACAAAGGTCAGTGCCATGTCAAGTTTACTGCCATACATCAAAGTCACTTCCATGTAGATCACTCTCACATATTAAAGACACTGTCATACTATTGTGAATATCATGGTCACATATCAAGAACAATGTCATATATATTGAGCTCACTATCATATACATATGCATCAAGGTCATTGTCATATATAGGGTTACTTCGAAATCAAAGATCAATACTATACAATGTTACCATAATATAAAGTTACTTCCATATCACCTTTCACTACCATGCCATATCAAAAATCACTCTACCATATATTATCATAACCATATCAAAGGTCACTGTCATGCCTCCACATTACTGTCATATAGATCAATATCATTGTCATATTCATACACCAAGATCATTATTATGCAACAAAGGTCACTATATTATGTTAATATTATTGTCATACTAGGTTACTACTATCAATGGTTGATGTCATATCAAATGTTACTACCATCAAAGGTCACTACCATGAAATATCATCAAGGGTATGTCTATGTAAATTTTACCACAAAAATTAATATGCTAGAAATAATGAGTAATGTGAACCATAGAAAATACAATGTGTGCCATAGTTACAATGTAAGCCACATAAATTAGAGTGTGTGCCACAACTACAATGCAAGCCATAGTTACAATGTGAGCCACAGATAAGACGAGAAAAAAATAAAGAGTGTGGGCTATAGATAATACGAGTCACAAATAAAGAGTGTGGGCTATAGATAATACGAGCCACAAATAAGGAGTGTGGGTCACATATAAGACGAGCCACAAATAATGTTCGGGGAACAAATAATACGAGGCACAAATAAAGAGTGCAAAACATAGATATTACAAGCCAAAAATAAAGAGTGTATGCCACATTTATGAAAAGCCCCATATAAAGAGTGTGGGTCATAAATAATACAGGCCACAAATAAGGAGTGTGGGCCACAAATAAGATGAGCCATAAATAAAGAATGCAGGCCACAGATTATACAAGCCAGAAATAAAGATTGTGAGCCACAAATAATAACAAGTTCAAACCATAGAATGAGAACTAAAAATACTTATATGCGAGACATTGTAACAAGCCACTGATGTGAGCCTACTGTAATGAACAACTGTATCAAGCCATTGCAAATTTCAAGCCTCAAATATAACAAATGTGAGCCACAAATAATTAACTATACTATGATTTAATAATGAACCACTGAGCATTGTGATCCATAGATATTATTAGTGAGCCTCATAAATATAATATGAACTATGAGTATAATGCGCACATATTGGCGATGTCAGATATCGCCAACATGCAAGAGGTATTCCCAATGTGAAGTCCGAGTTAGACCTCACATCTTTGAAGTAGGAGCCCATACAAACTATCGGCTTAACCAAAATAACTCTAAAATTTTCTTTGGTTTCAATGGATAACATAAGAGATTATAAACATAACCTTTGAACAAGCAAGTAAGTTGACATTGTGAAACACCGACTGCAATGTGTAAAATGAGACCTTCACAAGAGGGGAGGCAAGAGTGAGTCTCTAGAAGGAAAGTAATAGTACTATCCTAAGAGAGGCACACAAGAGCAAGGAAATATTTGTTACTATGTAGCAAAATAATTCATATAGACATAATGATCATTAAAGAAAATACAACACACATTCAACAAGATAAGCACCAAAGAAAATGAAGTAGTTCAATTTCTTTAGTGCATATGAACATAAAATATATCACAAACATCCAAAGAATAATCTTACAATATTCATGCTACATGCATGAAAATGTGTTGGCTCAATGAGCTTCTGAAAATTAGGTGAAATATACAAGTACACAAGTATAATGGTGACAAACTAGCTCTAGTAGTGGTGCATTAAGTCACTTCTTTCTTCTCCAAGGAATGATCTTCTCTCCTATGTCAAGCCAAAGAAGCCAAGGCTAGCTCTCCAAAGCCTAAGCCTCCAAAATACCTTTGCTCGAGTTATGAGGTTTCTTTTATAACAAGGGGAACGACCTTTAATCTCCCTTTATGAATCTTGAGTTGCCGTCATGACTCTCAGACTCCAGAATGACCTTTGAACTTCTATTGACTCTTGGGTCCACATGTGGCCTTTAATATTCCACATGTGACTCTTGGACTTCCACGCCTTTAAATTTTTTCATTTTCCTTTTGATAATACATAATTACATTTCACATCATGAGGCATGACACATTGACACATATGACATTGTAATGAAACATGTATAGGCCATGACTTGGCATTGATGACATGGAACTTTGTGATGATGTGGAAATTTCATTGATGACAGGCCAACGACGCACCACTGATTTCTTTTATTAGCTGGATGGGTGTCTAGCTCACATGGAGTTTCATGTTCATGGAGACCCTTGCCCTCTGGATGCACCGGGTGTAGGTCATACTCCAGACTTACCTCATGTTCCTTGATGAATCTCGGTTGTCTTCTCATCCTATCTATATTTTGGGCCTTATTATCTTATGTCTTTTGACTCGACAAAGCTTGGCATACTGCTCTTAGTTTTTGTTTTGCTTTCCTAGCCAACAAATCTGGTTGTTGTAAGACCAAGAGAGCTAGGGTCACCATGTTTATCCTTTGTAAGAAAACTTTTACGAATTAATCTAATGTTTTCAATCGACAAAAAGAAGATATCATATTTCTTTTAAATCAATACTAAGATTAAAAATGAAATTTGTTTTGTTTATATTTAAATTTATTTATCATTATTTTTTAATTATATAAGATGATTTTATTAATAATTAATAAAATAAAAATATTTATTAAAAATTTAAAAGTAAGAAAAAATGATATATCAAAATTTTAAATATAGTATTAATAAAAAAATTAAACTAACAATTTATTTATTGACATACTTTTCCAAAAAAATTACAAATACATAGTTCACACACACATATATAAGCGTAGTCTAATTTATGAATTAGTTTTTTTCATTAAAATTTGGTGATACAATTTCAAGAGAGAAAGTGTTTAAAATATATTTTTGAATAAATCGATTCAACAACCTAAAAAATCTCGTATACACTTAAATTCTACAAATTAAACAACATAAACTCAAGTATTTAAAATTCTTTACTAAATTTTAACTAAAAATAAATCATAAAAAATGTCGTATCATTTATATAATTTTAACTAT
>APFE030034155.1:91246-119836 GCA_000404065.3 Pinus taeda
TTTTTAATTCAAATTTCTTTTAAATTTTATCCACTTACACTTTCATTTAATTAACATACCTCTTGGTTTTCCATTTCAATTAATTTCATGCTAAATTTGAGATTTTGAACATACATCTTTCGCCTATTTCTCACTCTATATTTTGGTAATAATTTGTTAAAATTGTTTTGATGCTCACAATAACTTTATTAACCACCAAGATTTTTTTCTCCACGAAACTATTAGCTTAATATTAAAATTTTAATATAAATAATTTCAAGCCTAGATTTAACGATTTCTTGATCCTAACTCGGTCGGTTTCAAGGCATTGAACTTTTTCTGGCTTTAAATAATTACAAGCTTTAAACAAGTGTAATGTGCAAGTTACTACTTAGTATTTGCCTCCTATACAAAAATTAATTGATAGTAGAGGTTATTGTAACTAGGATAGAAAGAATACTACTACTATGTAAAAAATTGTCTACATTTATACTGTTTTTAACATATTTTTCTAGATATATTACTATGTTGAGTAACAAAGTTACTTTTATATCTGCTATGTTAAATAGAGATTATTAAAAATATAATTTTGAAAACTAGCGAGAAAGTAGGAGCTCTTCTACCTAAGGAAAACAGGTAAACCAAGATTTGACAAGGGAAAGCAACAATGTTTTCTTCTGAAGAACCACCCTGGTCACCTAGAAATCTCCAAAGTTTCATGGAACCATGTTTATGTTTTCTTCTAAGGAACCACCCTAGTCACCTAGAAATCTCCAAAGTTTCATGAAACCATGTTTAAATGCATAGACAACATAAAATCCAAATAAAATCCATACCATAAAAAGATTAAGAAAATTATTAATCTCAGAATACAAAATTAATCTCATATTACAAGGTCACATACATTTTTACCTCTTTCCCTTGTCGCACACTAGTATTTTTACCTCTGTTTTTGTTGTTGTTCATGCTCTCTAGAATGTTTCTTCATGCTTCTTTGCCAACCACTCCACAGCGATGTCGACCAGTTCATTGGGCCTAGAGAAGCTATAGCAATATCTTCATGGGTCCTCCTCCACCCAATGACATGCCCCATGGATCCACTGAAATTGTACTCTCATGGAGTTATCCTTTACAAGACAATGCAGGTCATACAGATTGTAGATTTGGGCCTCAAATGGATATTTCTTGATCTCCTCTGCTTCGACATCCACATGCTTGAAATTCCTTATCTCGTATAACTTGATCTGTAATAGAAGAGTGGGCCAAGGTGCCTTCTTCTTCCGGTGCAACCTAGATGACAGTCCTGCTGAGATGTGGTATGATACTTCCTCCATGATGAGCTTGTCCAAGGAAAACTTAGGTAGAACATGCAGAGGCTTCTTCACGCTGTACATCTGTATGAAGGTGCTGAAGGGTGAGACATACCAAACTACTATGTCGATCACTGCCTCCATTGTTGCCTTCAACAATAGATGGATCCTGTTCAAATAACATCTTGTACACTGGGGTGACAAAATGATCAACCAGTTGTGTGATAGCTCCTCCAAAGCTGCATTCAAACAACATTTTACAATAATTACTCACAGAGGTCTACGTCGATTTCCATGCCCACTTCAAGCCCGGGAACTCCTGACGGGCACAGATTTCATCCAAGATGTAAGAGGACATGTCAATTTCTGCTTGATGACCTTTGGGCAGTTATCAAGCTCTTGCTACCTGTTCCTTCAGCTGATGAGCCAACATGTCAGACCAATTGCATGCTTTTCCTTCATTGGCCAGTTGGTCTAATGTGATCACACAACTCTAGAGGAAAGTTTCCCTGCTCTCTTGGCGATACAAGTGACATGAAAAAATGACCAAGTAGTAATACGCCTTCTGTAGTATCTTCATCTTGTAGATCTGGATGGGTGTCATCATGAATTTCACTAGCTCCTTCAACCAGTTCTTCAAGATATCCTTGGAGTTGGCATTACTACTAGGTATGCTGAAGGATGTCTCCATGGAAACCACGGGCTTCGACATATGGTACATCTGTTCATAGTCCTATGTCGTGAAGTTTGCAATCTTCGTCCCTCTAACACTACTCAATGTCATCACCTCAGGATCGATGTGCAAGATGATCCAATGTATTATGTCCACACATGGGAACATGGGATACCTACACGCAATCTGGTACATGACAGACTTGTGAATGTTCACATAGACTTGGCGATCTTTGAGGTCTTCTGTAAATGTGCCTGCAAATGCATCATTGACCTCTTTCCGTTTCAGCTTGTTTTCCTTGTCTACAATCAGCTTAGTGTCTTCATAGATCACCAAACTTGTAGGCACTCACTCAATTGTTGCTCCAGTTGTGCTTCCGTCAGTATCCTTTGATCCTTCTCTCTTAGAGGCCATTGATCTTGAATTGCTAAGAGACGGATGAACACCAGATGGATCTAGAGACATGGCGACATGCATGGGAAGAAATATATCGTCTAAAACCAAAGAAAACTTAAGGAATAACATACAAAATTCTTGGGGATTGACTGGCAAGGATTGCACAATTTTTCTTGGGAGGCTGGGAGACTGGTTGCTAGAACTGCACAAAAGTTAGTTCGGGCTGCTGGGAGGCTGGCTAGCTACTAGAATTGCGCAATGTGAAATCTAGGCTAGCATGTTGACTGCTGGGATTGCACAATGCATAATTCCAGTTGGCAAGGGTTGCAAGCCCAGTGACTACCTCTCAGAATTGTGCAATGCAAGACTGGAGGACAGTCACTGGGCAAAAATGTGCATTTTCTAAGAGGAAGGCAAAGCCTTCCCTCTCAGGATTACGCAATGTTGTCTTGGTGAGGCAGAGCCCAGGCCAAGGCTTCCCAGACTCGCTAACTGGAAACTAAAAGCAAACAGGGGTGAATGATTGTGCATGCAAACAATGAATGAAAGATTTAGAAAACAAAACAACATGCATGTGGGTGAAACGAGTCACTGAATTGGTGGTTGTTCGTGCAAAACAATGTCATGCACGAGACAACAGTGAAATGCTATCGAAAACTAAAACGGTGCTAGTACTGTAAGCTAATATGCATGCAAACGACAATAAGTGTTCATATAAATCAAGTAGACAACACTCACACAACCAAAAACACCAATGGGGATAGAAATGTTACAAAAGACAAATTGAGAGGACATACCTGGAAATAGCTAAGTTGGATGTGTCAAAGACTCTTGGATGTGTTATGGGATGTCAGAGCTCCATGATCGATGTGAAGAATTGAGCTCTAAAGCATCGAATAAATAAGTTTGAGGCTCATGACACACATGCCACAAATCTAAGAAAAAGGGACACTTGGAGGAAGGATTCTAAAACGATCTTTGCATGTAACCTTGAGCTGCTAAAGATATCTCCCTAAAATCTAGGGATTCTTTTCGCATGTTTCTTTTTTCTATTTAGGGAAAAAGTAGCCCATGGATGCAAGTTAAGTTCTGTCGGTCTCAGGTGGAACTGGTCAACCCGATGGCACATGCAACAGACTCCCTGACTGAGAGAAGCCTTTACACAATTTCTAGGAGGAAGCTGGGTTGGCTGCCTAGAAGGATTGCACAATTTTTGTGTTGAGCAACTTACTGCTACCCAAGATTGCACAATTTATGGTTTGAGTAGTCTTTCTAGGCTAGATTGTGTAGTTTTCCTTGGGAAGGATGATAGGCAGAATTGCATAATTCCTGAGGCCAACATGCTACTAGTCAAGATTGCATAATTTTTGGAGGGAAGGTTGATCCCCCTGCAGAATTGCACAATTTCTTCAGGGAGTTTTTTAACCTGCAGTGGGACCAAGTCCAGGGAAGCAACCGATGAGGAGAATGTAGCAATATATCATGCACATGTTGTGATGCTACTAGAAAACCACTGAAGCTTGTGTACTTAACATTGAAAGGCATGTTGCCGAGGATGGTTGGTAAGGAGGCTCCAAAACGAAGCTAAGTCAAAATTTTGGAGGGTGGTTGTAGCCGCTACAACACGGTATTTACCAACCGTTTAATTTATATGTATGTACTAGTAAAAAAATGAAAACCATTTCAATCCCATTAATCATGGTTGACAGTTTCCCTTGTTAACCATCCACGGAATGTTTCACTTGGGGCAAGGTGAGGGCTTACAATTTACCATCCATAAAATGTGGGTAAGTACTTTAGATTTCATGCTCAAAAAAGGAAGAAAATAAAAATTAAAGCCATGTCTAACATGTAGAAAATATTTTTCTATAACATCTCCCTAAAATACTTTTTTTTTAATCATAATATTTCTACCATTATTAACTGACAATATTCATAATTCATTCCTTTTAGGATTTTTTTTTTCTAATCTAATATTTTTCTCTATATTGAACATGTTTTACAAGTATATAAAGTCACTTATATATCCATTATCTAGTATCAATGTGACATGTTGGCTGATGGCCTTATGGGCTTTGGATTTGCATCCTCGTGGTGTTTGTTAAAGTTGTAAATATCATTCTTGAGTTTTGAAAATCAACATGGTTCCATGAAACCTCTCATATCCTCTAGTTGGTAGCTACTACCCTCATCAGAAGGCGATCCCAAATCTACAGCCAGCTTGGGTATTGATCCAATGACTGAGGTGTAACTCAAGTCGTTTGGGGTAATTGAATCCCCTTCCACAAGCCACATAGTCTCAGTTGTCTCTTTCGTAGGTGAGGAAATGGGCTATGCATCTACCACCACACTGCAATACCCCTTTTTTTACCCAGTTGCATTCTGGCTATAGGTTGATCAGATAAAAAAATATGAACTTCATCAAAACAATGGTATTTATTTTTTTCTTTGTTCTACCCTCATTTACTATTTACATTTTATTGATAAATTTGACTGAAGGGCTATAGGAATTGGGTGTGTTTCCTTTTAGAACGTTCTGACAATAGATTTACTTTTGAGTTCTAGATTTTTCTTTACCTTTCACTCTAGTCAAAGGTAACCACTATCACTTGATTCCTCATACTTAGGGTTTGTGTGTTCACCTCTTCCTTTTGAAGTTTCTCATAATTAAAATCTCATATTAAGTCTCTATTCAATATTCCAATGATATGAAAGTCTCTTTGGTGGTACGATTGTCCTCCTAATTATATTAAAATTATGACTAGTATGCAAACTTAGAAGAAATTTTTTTTTGTCCTTCACACATGTATATTTGGAAATTGATTCTACTAAAAGAATATTTTTTCAATTCATTTTTAGAAGTAGTGTTTTCAATTATTGGGGCAAAAATTTCATCATGGTAACCATGTCCTTGAATTCCTTTTATCATGTCTATGTGTTAATCTGGAATTTCTTTGACATTTTTCCACCATCTACAAATACAGGAATATCGAATGGGCCTTGAAAATTGAAAAAACAACTCTTTCATTGAAGTTGTCAACTATTCTCCCTGTAGATAGCCAAATTGATAATTTAGCGTTGAAAATGCATGGGAGATTGTTGACATAATTCATGTTTCTAGATCTATAAACATTAGTTCTAAATGTTCTATCTCAAAAACTTGAAATAGGAATTCTTCTTTACAAAATATTCCTCTTCAAGGGAAAGATCCTTAATTCATATTCCAATTTTAGCACAACATATATGAACAACCTTTTCCTCACAACTCCCATTAATAATGCAATCCCTCCCATTCATGTGATATGACCGAGTATAGTTTTGAGCACTTCCTATAGGAAAAATGTCAAATCATATGTATCCTCCCATCCACAGCTAAATGTTGTTTGACACCGTTATCAATAGCTTAGGAAAGGAAATAACGATCATCGCGAGTAAAAGAACACCATCAAATTCCCTCTTAAGTTGGCCATTATATATAAAGGATGTGTAAAATTTTGTTGTAAAACCCACATTTCGATTTCCTGATCAAATGATGAACCCACCAACAAGTATGGGAAATGATGAGAAAATATTACCTCATTTTTATGTTCAAGGTGGAGATATCCAAAAACTTGTAACCATTTTCCACTGCACACCTCATACATAGCAACATGTTTTCAATATCCACTAGAGTGGAAATAATTATCTATTGCTCTAATATGGACAGATGTTAAGTTCTCAAACTCTTCATATGTGTAAGTGGTAGGGTTTCTACTATTGTTGTCTTGGAAGGGTTGTTTTTGAGGCAACGGATTCTAGAATACTATGATCTTCTCCAACTGACTGAACATGGCCAACAAATTTACCACTTACATGGTTGATCAAAACTACTTCCCCATCCAAAATCCCAAAGAAAATGCACTAGAATCAAATGGATGATACTCAAATTATCTAGGATGACACTTCCCTTTAATAGTTGTAGAATTTTAAGTAGAGTTCCTTTTCAATTTGGAAATAGGGTAAGTGGTTGGGCATGCACAAGGGGCCATTTTAGCTGCACAAATAGAACTGAAAAATGAAATAGCGTTACCATTGTTTGTGCCTATTTCATTTCACTTGCACAATAAAATTGTTCCAGAGTATATTCCAATTTCATGGAATTTCAAAATGTTGAAAACACTCTTTTGTTCTAATTATATGGAAGAATTTCAAAATATTTTTCAAATATTGTTCATGGTCTCTCTCTATAACAACCCCTCCGAGGTCTACCCAAAGTAACCATGCTTGTTTAGGGTAAACATGAGACAAGAGGCTATTATGATCAAATTCAACCTCCTATGCCACCGTAAAGAAATGGAACCGACGGAACATAACATATAGTCATCCAACATCATCAACAAATCCCTCAAAAGATATGTTAGCCACTCACACAAACTATCCCTGGGTCCCACTACTATTGTGCAACTCTTAGGCCATAGTTGCTCTCATGCTATGGGAAAGGGAGCAATTAGCAGCCCAAATTCGCTCTCATAGACTTGCCTACCAGTGACTATGGACCAAAATTTCTAGTTCTATGCTAGTGACCTCGTGATTTAAGCCACTTTTCTAGCCCTGAATCCTAGCCTCTGTCTAGAACTTGTTGTAACTTTCAGAATTCATTAAAAACGTGATAAAAATGTTGATCAATCACAAATCACCCTTGGGACTAGGCCTAAGCATCACTAACCAGGATTGACATTCTGTCAAACACTTGTCATCAATGCAACCTATAGGTCTAGGATACAAGACAAAGCATAAACGACTAAACAAATTATGATACATAACCATAAGGATCACCTCCTTCTCCATTGAGCTACTTCATCATCAATTAGTTCTTGCATCCATCCATTTAACAGCTACAAGTAAATATATGAAATAACCATGACATAAACTAGTCATTCAGCCATGCTTATAACTAGCATAAAACCATATAAATATTAGAGATATGACAACCATTAAATCCACATATAAATTAGTGCAAAAGTAAGAGAATTCAATTTTTATTAATCATAGGAAAATCCGACTAGGTTCTGGACCTCCACATACCACCCAACCATAGACATGGCTGAACCAAATCTCTCTTTCATCCTGTCACCCCCATGCCATATTCCAAGCATGAATGTGGGATCTCATAGAATAACCAATCCAAGGAAAACCAAGGGAATACAAAGTTTAAACCACCTCCAACATCATCAAACTTTGATCACACCAAAAATGGTGCTTTGATCACAACTGAACAAAACTAGGAATTCCATCTGGAATCCATCATTGTCCTTGACAAATTTTCCATCTCCTTGTCTCTTAGGCTTTATCGTAATCCAAAACCAGATCACTAGGCCCTAAATTGTGACTTCTCCGGCAGGCTTTTTTATGTATCCTACCAAAACTGGTCAAGGTATTCCTAGGGCTTTTTGGAATAAACCTTGATACCACCTCCACCTCAGATTCCTAAATCCATCGAGTAAACCAAAGCTCATAAACTAAGATAAACATCCAAACATACCATGGCATCCGAGAAAAGGAAAGGCTAGGCTGAAAACCACTATCATAACCCAAAAAAACCATGCCACTGGCAGCAAGAGAACCATACACTAAAATGCAAAGCCATGCATGTCCAAACCAACTAGGAAATCACACATGAAAAAGGTTACCTGCAAGTATTCCTCTTGAATCGGCTTGATCCTACTTCCGTTCCTTCATCCTTGCTTGATTTTCTTTTTCTTTTCTCATTTGTCCTTTCCTTTCTCCACACTAGAGTACTCCAACAACTCTAAGTGACCAAGAGTGTGTGTGTGTGTGTGTGCGTGTGTGTGTGTGTGTGTGTGTGTGTGTGTGTGTGTGTGTGTGTGTGTGAGAGAGAGAGAGAGAGAGAGAGAGAGAGAATAATTGTTGGTAGGCTAAATTGCTTCATTTTTAACCCCTTTCATACTTCAAATTCATAACCTTAGACCTTTTTTATAACCTCACAACCTCCTTATTCCTACACTATTCCAAGAATCGTGCCTTTTCTTGCACTAGCTTTATATTTCATATTTAAGGGTTACAAATGTGCTTAATTAATTATTTTTTATAGATTTTATATCTTTAATATTCTTTACAACTGATATCTTCTTTCCTAAAGTATTTGGTAAGAAACGTATTAATCTTTTATTTATAATGGTCGACTGCAGGTATGATTCTTGCACCGCTAGAGAATCCTAAACTCTCGTGACAACTCACTACCTAACACAAACATATCATTCAATATCACTCATCTTGAGTTCGGCTTGGAGCAATGATAAGTCAGTGATATGATAAAGATTAGGTCGTCAGTCGAATGCTCAAGTTTAGTGTTTTATTACAGTCGAAAGGCTAAGCATGTAATATTGTTGTTATTTCATTACAGCTGGAAGGTTTAGATTGTATGCTAAATGTAATTTTGTTACGGTCATAGGCCTGAAGGGATGTATATAATGTAGGATTCAGATGGAAAATGATAGCGAGTAATAGCGATAGCAATGTACATTTCACCATGTACATTTGCTGATTTTGAAATTTAGTATAAAGGGATTGCACCATGTTATTTCAATCTTGTGTTTTAATTCTATGTTGATGCATTTCCGAGCGCTGAGTTTCAAGCTTCCTAAATAGGGAAACGAGGTGGTTGGCTAGGGCCCAGCCAACCCAACGCGTTCTCCCACACATTCTTTTTTCTCATTAAAGGTGTGTTGATTTCATTTTAATGCAATGTGGGAATTAAATGGATGCTTTCATTCTTTCACAAATTTCAAGTTCGATTTCATATATAACCATTGTGTGATGGATCCGTGGTGTGCATGCTTACCTAAGTTTGATCTTAGCCTCTTGTAATTTTTCTCTTCAAATATTAGTATTATTTCTGCCTAGATCGTGCAAGCACGTTATTCCTACACTAGTGCATTTATAGTTTTTCAAGTTGATTTCTTTGGTTCATTACAGCAAAAGTCTTTCATTCTTTTCTATCATAAGAATCTTGATGCATTTCTCCAAGTGAGTGTTCATATTTTAGAAGTATTATTGATATTCTGAATTAAATATGCTTTGGTAATTAAGGAATTAATGTTGTTATAATGCATTAACCTATACCTACACTTTACAATTTTAAGGAAAGGATCGAACTTCATATCTAATTATTTCAAAGTGAACCTTTCTGACTTAAGAAGGTTAAAAAGGCAAATCGGATTTGTGTGAATACCTATTACAGGGACAAAGCTTGCTGTCACAATTAGATGATTTCCTTAGCTGCATGAATGAGTTCCTTGATTGAAGGAAAGTGTGTCTTGACATTAGAAGTTAACTCTTATTTTGAAGTTAAGTTGGGTTGAAGTATCTTTCTGTTTCTGAAATTTATTTCAAAGTTCTATTCACCTTTGTAAATTATTTCCTTAAGTTGACACACTCTTTATTCTTTTATGAAATAAATTTGAAAACTTGGTGCAGGAATCTCTGTTTCGGTACAGGAATCAATATCCTGATACAAGAACAGAGTGCTCTAGTCTTGAGACTTAGAGCCCCTGCATGAGGACATAAATCTTCAGTACAACTGTAAAATATACTTGTAGCATATAAACTTTTTTGTAGTAGTAGTGCAAGAATATTGCAGGAGTACAGGAATACCAACTGAGTGTAGCGAGAAAGATCTATAAAGAAGTCCGACATATTCAAGGGTCCAATTATTAATCTGACATACAACTATACTAAATAGAGACGTAGATTTCCATTTCAATTAGTCAAGATTTCTTACAAGAGTTTGAAATTCCTTTTTCTTTTTCTTTTTTTTGCAAATGTACTTTCTTTCACATTCCAGCACTAGAATTTCTTTGGTGTAAATTGTTGGGTCATCTTTTCTTTTCGACTCTGCAAAGTTGTAATTAAGGAAGTAGGAATAGAGTTAGGGAAAATTTCATATCATTTGTGGCATTTCCTGTGCTTCACCTCTATGTTTATGAAACCCGCGGGTTGACAATTAAGTGTTGAAGGAGGCTGCCTAATTGGAATTCCTACACCCAACATTTTGGCGCCGCTGCCGTGGAGGCGATTTGAAATTGGTAAGAACTTTTTGTTTTCTCCAATAGGGGCAAGTCTGCTATTATTTTTTCTGTAGTATGCTTATATTGTTTTAAGGATTTTACAAATGGTAATTTTTTTTATTCTTTCCAGCAATTGACAGATTCCTTTCTTTAGAGCATTTGAATTTTGTTTTTTGGATTTGATTTTTAAAATGAATGCCTAAGAAAGGTAAGGGTCCAAAGCCCAATAAGGGTCGAATAAACATTGAAAAATCTAAAAATTCTTCTATTGGACCTTCTTTTGCAGGTAGAAAGTCCATGCAGATCGAGACTCATCACACCAGAGCAGTCCACTTGGATTCTGGAAACAGTGACTCAGGTGTGACACAACCTAAGAAGGGGAAGGAGGATAACAGTGATATGAAAGTCCAATTCAACAATACTCAACCTTCATCCTCTAGAAGTGGTTCAATTGGAGGCACTACAATGGTTGTTCATGAATACCATGCAGAGGGGACTGGCGAGAATCAAGTAAATGAAGAGCAGTCCACTTTTGGATTTCCAATAATGAACTCGGAAGAAAATGTGAAAATGAAGAATATTTCACCTTCAACTCTTCCACATTTTCATGGTAAGGTGCACGAAGACCTTGATTCATTCCTTTTTGAGTTTGATATAATATGTAGGAGTTATGATTATTCTTCCGATGCCCAGAAATTAAAATTGTTTCTTGTAACTCTCAAGGATTCAACCTTGTGCTGGTTCACGGGACTAGGAGGAAACACTGTAAGTTTTTGGGAACAAAAGAAGATAGTGTTTTTGAATATTGTAAAACTAGAGAAATGCAGGCTGAGATCTTCACCATTGTACAAGGTGATGATGAGACTTTGGAGGACTACTTAGAGAGATTTTTGTATATACTCCAAAGGTCCAAACACAAATTTGATTTAAGTAACATTTGAAGCTTGTTCCTACGAGGGATTACAGAGGATTCTATACATAATTTGAATTTGTTAGGACAAGGATATATTGCTTAGAAAACTTTTGAACAAATTTGTGACTTGTGCAGGAAGTTCTCACGAAATCAATCTAGATCCACTAGAGGATGTCGAAGCAAAACTAACAAACTGGGATCTATAGATGCTATAATCATTGGATTGGAGAATAAAATGGACAATATGAAAATTGAAATAATGAATATTGTTAGAAAACAAATAAACTCTTTGAGATTTCGGCAAAAACTAGAAAAAGAACAAGAGTCATTGTCTATTTTTTGTCCAAAACATAGGAAAAAGCATCCTTTAAGAGAGTATCCTGCTGATATAAAAAGTGCTAATAAATGTGTGATCTTTGTAGAGAACCATGCCACCAAGGAATCCCCCTCCATACCTGGATTAAAAGATTTATTTGAAGGAGAGCATTCTGAAACTGAGTTGTTACATGCTATGGGAGCACGAAGGAACTGCCACAGGTAAGTGCAGGTATGGTTCCTAAACCACATTTTTATGGCTATAATGCACCTCCATATATCATAGTAATAGTAATCAGTCTCAATATTGGCAGCACAAAAACCATTCTCACAATGGACAGTCCTCTCATCCTTGGCAAAAAGGATGGATAGGGCCAAACCATTCATATCATTCGTATCCTGCTTAGATGCCATCATATCCTCCTTCATATGCACCACACCATATGTCACAACCATCTTTTCCTTCTCTACCTCAACAGATTCAACCAATGCACCCATTTCCTTTGCTAGCACAATTTATACCACCTCAACTACCTGCTCAAACGATATATGATCTTAATAATAAGGCAGTACAACTAATTCATTATGTTGGACAGTCCCTTTCTCCTACCTATCGAACCGTGCCGGTTGGGATAAATGAGCTTCAATTGAGATCAGGAAGCATAGTTAAAACAAAAGAACAAAAACAATCCATGGTAGTCATCGAGGATGAAAATGAGGATGCAACTATTGATCATTTGAAAAATAATGTCACCAGTTATCCCATTCGCGTATCTTCAGATTCACCATCTTCTTCAAACCAGCCCCCCTATCTAGAGAGGTTGGTTATGGAGAAGAGTGACCTCAAGTCCACTTTGGCTTCAAAATTAAGGAATCCTTGCATAAAGGTTCCTTTAATTTAGGATATTAGAGAAATTCCCATCTGTACAAATATCATTAGGGAGTTATGTCTTAAAAATATAGGGAGGAAGAGAGTAGAACCTCGGACCATTGAATTTGATGGTAGAGCAACTGAGTTGATGACAGGATGCGTATCAATGTATTAATACATAGATCCTAGAAACTGATTTTTTCCTGTCCAGACATGTGATATCCTTGTCTCTAATGTATTAATAGACTTGGGGTTAGCCATCAATGTTATGACTAGGAAAACCATGGAACAACTTGGGTTGGGTCATATTCGTTCTACACCCACAGTGCTTGAACTTGCAAATCAATCTAAAATCAAGCCCGATGGAGTATTGGACGATGTGGTTGTCTCTATCGATTCACTAGAATACCCCACGGATTTCGTTGTGCTTCAGCCAAAGAATATTGTGGGAGGACATCCTTTGATTCTGGGACAACCATGGCTTGCCACGGCCGATGCTTATATTGGAATTCACTCTGGTGGTATGTATATTTCACATGGAGACTCTAGGTAAAAGGTCACCTCATATCCACCTGCTAGATCTATTCGGGAACTCAAGGACACTTTATGGTTAGATTATGACAACAGTGATTAGGAGACCCGATCTGTTTCTTTGATTCATCATCATACCGAGTCTACCCAAGATGGTGAATTGTGAGATTTATTGAACAATTTAGACACTATGCCTAACTTTGACACACTTCATAAGAACTTTAGCCTAGATTTTCAAGAAAATTGTGATTCCCAACTTCCTTACCCCATACTATGGCATCATCTTCCTATACTCTTGTGTCCGAGACCACTCTTATTGAAATTAGTCCAAGAAAATCTTTACACATTAGCTCAGTCCTAGATTCATCTCAGCAATAAAATCTTGTTACCTTATTACAAGATCTCCTGGATGCATTCACTTGGAGTTATGAAGGCATGAAATACATTTCTTCTAATACTTGTACTCATCATATCTATATTTAGGAGTAAGCCTGACCTGTCTGACAACCCCAGAAATGAATGAATCTCGTGTTACGAGATATTGTTAAAGAGGAATTACAAAAACTCTTAGACACTAATTTTATCTATCCCATTTCTGACAATCAGTGGGTCTCTCCATTAGTGATAGTCCCTAAGAAAGATGGGAGATGGCGTATTTTCATTGATTACCGAGAATTAAACAAAGTCACTCTCAAGGATTATTTTCCCCTTTGTTTCATTGATCACATGCTAGATACCCTTGCCGGTAAAAGTACTTTTCATTTTTAGATGGCTTTAGTGGGTATACCCAAATCCAGATCACACCGTCAGATCAAGACAAAACTACCTTTACATGCCTTCGGGGTACATTTGCTTATCAAGTGCTTCCTTTTGGGTTGTGTAATGCACCTTCCACCTTTCAAAGGGTTGCACTATCTATTTTTGTTGATCTTGAATGTGTTGAGATTTATATGGATGATTTTTCTATGTTTGGTAACTCATTTGATGAAGCTCTTAAAAATCTAGAAAAAGTTCTTTTACATTACCAAGAGGCTCATCTTTCTTTGAGTGATAAAAAATTTAGATTAATGTGCAAAGAAGGAGTGGTTCTTGGTCATTTGGTTTTTGACAAAGGTATCCAAGTAGACCCCGCTAAAGTTGAATTTATTATTCGTCTACCTGCACCAAAAACACAAAGGGAAGTGAGAGGTTTCCTGGGACATGCTGATTGTTACTGGAGATTCATTGAGAATTTTTCCAAGATTTCTACCCACGTTTTTCGATTATTAGCTAAGGACAGTGAATTTACCTAGTCCACAACTTGCCAGCAGTCGTTTGAGACATTCAAGGAAAAATTAGTACATGCACTAGTTTTGAGAGGACCAAACTAGTCCCTGCCATTTCACATTTCATTTGATGCATCAGACAATTCCATTGATGCGGCTTTGGGACAAGAGGAGAATAAAAAATTCTATGTTATTTATTACATAAACAAAAATTTGTCACCTGTCGATTTTAACTATACAGTGACTAAGAAAGAATTTTTAGCCATTATTTTTGCTATTAATAAATTCAGACATTACATTACAGGATATGAAGCTTATGTGCATACTGATCATTCTGCTATAAAATATTTAATGAATAAACCTTTAACTAGTGGTTTAGAGACTAGGTGGTTGCTTTTATTATAGGAATCCAATGTTACAATTATTAATAGACCAGGAAATTCTAATGTTGTAGCTGGTTATCTTTTTAGATTAAATAATCCTGGTGCAGTAATTCTCATTGATGATGATTTCCCTAACGAACATATTTTTGCTATGTCATCAAAATCCCCATGGTTTGCTAACATAGCTAAATATTTAGTCACCAGAAAAACACCACCTCACTTATCCCCTCATGAAAACATAAATATCATTTAGAAAAGTGCTTCATATTCTTGGATACAGGGAGACCTCTTTTACACTGGACCAGATTTTGTTATTCATAGATGTGTGGGAGAGGAAGAAATGTTTGATATCTTAAACTTTTCCCATGATGAACCTTGCGGTGGCCACTTCGTTGATAAATGATCGGCATATAAAATTTTACGCACTAGCTATTTTTGGCCTTATTTGTTTAGGGATGCCAAGAAATATGTTAGGCGTTGTGATAGTTGCCAATAGATGGGTCAAACTGTTCAAGCCAATGAAATGCATTTATGTCCTCAAGTTATGATTGAGCCCTTTGAAAAATGGGTTGGAAATTTTGTAGGACTGATAAACCCCACATCTTTAAATAAAAAGCATATCTTATTTTGTATTGGTTTTTTTTACTAAATGGGTAGAGGCTAAAGTTATTTCTTTTGCCACTAAAAAAGTTATTGTTGATTTTCTATTTAATGAAATTTTTACTAGATTTGGTGTTCCTAGAGAAATTGTTTCTGACAATGGACAACAATTTGTTTCTAGCTTGGTATAGGAAGTCATCAATCAATACAATATTCAGCACATGAAATATACACCATACCACCTGCAAGAAAATGGCCAGGTGGAATCTACAAACAAGGTGATCCAATCCATCCTCACCAAAATAATAAACAAGCATAGGAAGGATTGGGCTAGCCGATTGCCTAAAGCCTTATGCGCTTATCAAACCACTTGGAGGAATAGCACAAGGCATACACCATATGCGCTAGTGTATGGAAAATAATTCCTTTTGTTGATTGAATTTTAAATAAAGACTTTCAAAACTGCAGTTCAATTGGATCTAGATCTCTCGGAAGAACAACAACAACGTCTATTGCAATTAAATGAGTTGGATGAATTTCGAAGGGATGTTGTTCAACATAATATTTTGGTGTAGCAACAACATAAGAATTGGCATGACAGGTTTATCAGGAAGAAACAGTTCCAACCAGGTGATTGGGTACTTCTCTATGACTCTAGATTTAAACATTTTGAAGGGAAGTTCCATACTCGTTGGATGGGACCATATGAGGTAATTCAAGTTTTCAACAATGGGGATGTAGAAGTCAAAACTATCGATGGGTGAAATTCAATTTTCCTTGTGAATGGGCATATGCTTAAAGCATAATTTCAGTCCATCACAAAGGAATATTTCATGCAACAAGTGCAACAACAGTATAAACATCAGTTGGTAGGTGGCTATGCCAACCTATTGTGATCTGATTTCTTCTCTCTTGAAATGAAGTTTAAAGAAAATCCAAAAAAACAAATAATAATTAAAAAACAAGAGGTAAAGTAAAAAATATTTTCATGTGATTGTGAAAATCAATTTTACTAACATGATTGCAGAAGGATCAACCTGAAAACCAGCTTGCTAGCAGGAAGATCAAATTCTAATAAAATTGGAATGTTTCTTAATCTTTATATGTGTTGACTATCACCAAGAAGAAGCAGGTTCAAGTGCAGGAACCAAGCCCTTCTCCAAGTTTGGGATAGCTAGCACATAAACTTTTATCCAAGTAACATTAATTTTCCACCGCATTTACTTTTTGGATCAACACTATACAGGCAGATTTCATCTGAAATTCTGCCCTTCTTCTATTCCCATTTTCGTAAAAAAATCCCCTTTATTTTCTTCTTTTTATCCCATGAAGTTTAGTAACCATCCCTTTCCTCAAAGAAACTTTCCCTATCTGATTTCGTATTTCCCTCTTTTTCCCTTGAAATTTTTTCCCCGAAATCCCTTTTCGATTTTTCCCTCTTGGTGGTCTCACTCTTGAATTCCCTATCGTAATTTCCTTCCCATTCTAAAATTTACCATTTTTCCCACCTTTTTTTTCCCTCGTGGATCGATTGTAGGATATGATGTGAACTCACAAATCAAATTGAAAGGCATATATCAACACCAAATAATGGCAAATAAAACCTCCCTTGAATATCCAACAATTTTTTCAAATCTATCCTATGAATTATATTCTATCAGAAAATTTTTTGGTTCCCTTTCCGAATATGCTACAAATATCCCTGGTGTAGGAATGTTTATTCGAGTGCAAGAATGTTTAGTGCAGGCATGTTCAAGTGCAAGAATGTTCAGTGCATGCATGTTTAAGTGCAAGCATGTTTAGTGCATGCACGTTTAGTATAGGAATCTGCACCGCTGAGCGCACCCAATTATGAAAAGACATGTTCTGGTGCGAAACACCTTGTGAAAAAAGGTGTATTGGAAAGATTATCTTTGTTTATAAATTTTTGCATAGGCAGAATAACTGCACCACTTGTAGATCATGGCATTCAATAATTTGTATTATGGTTGACATTTTTGTTTATCATTTGCTAAATTAGGAAGAAATCGTTTAAGTACAAAGATATTTTAGGTTATAAAATCTCATATTTTTAATGAGCACTGAGTATGCCTTATGTGAGATCATGAAGTAAATGTGGGATGGTAATATTCTCCCGAAATCCAATACTTACCTCTTCTTGAAAGACTCATCACCTATCAATGATGGCCTTACCTCATATCCGACCTCGCATGACCATTACATTAAATCATTATCTAAACCTCTGCCTTTCCCAATCATCATCGCCTACCTATACTTGAACCAATTCGTATTCACATCCATCGTCGGAGTGTAATTTTAATGATGGAGCATGACCATTGGGGAAGTGGCTAATATAGTGGTGGGTGTATAGCTCGACCACCATTTTGAGTTCTTTATAATGTAAAACTCTTCCAAAGTTTTAGACAGAGATTGGGTGAATTCAAATAGAGAAATAACGCATGTAAGAATTGAACCACGGTCTGTGAAGGAGATGGAGCAAATGGCTGAGTATAGAAACAGTCTTGTAATATTGCAAGAATATGGGTTCGTCCCGTTTTTGCAAAAATTTGATGGATTTGACTCAGTTTCGTGCTAGCATTCACCTACACTTTTAATAGAAGCCGAGCCAAGGTGTGTTCATTGGAATTTGTAGTCACAAAGGAGTCCATATCTTAGGCAACAAGTTTAACAGAAGTGGGAGAACAATGGTTTAAGAAGGAGAAGATAGAAGAGAATTTGTGGCACCGATTCATGGTCAAACCAAAGCAAAAGGTGGACTTGAAGAATGGTCTCTAGCATAATTCTATGATTGGAAAATGGAAGGATCTCCTTTACATATTGTAGAAGTTTGTTACCTCCAAGGGTCGTTATTCACTAACCTTCCCATATCACATACGATTGCTCCTGCATTTTGAGTCTGGTAAGCTCATTAATTTTCCTTATTATTTGCTCAGGAGCTTAGAGAAATTGTCAAAAGGCGTTCAAAGAAGGAATTCAAGCCAGGTTGCATAAAAGTTATACCACCACGGGCTAATTGCAATTTTAATCAAGAAGTAACTGGAGGTTAAAAACGTGACCTACGAAGAATTTCTTAAGGAGTTTCACGAAGGCCCTTCATAATATTAAATGTTCGGGCACTGAAGCCCTTAATATTTTGAACTTTCAAGTAATGAAACCCATGGTAAGGTGAATGTGTAGGCTACTAAGACCCTGAGTGACATTGAAACTCCAAGTGTTGAAACCCTTGACGATGTTGAAATGCAGGAACTAGGTAGCCAGGATAACCTTGACCCCGATGATTTCGGCACATGTTTGGAATCAACTGCCAAGAAGTCTAGACCAGGGGATTTGGGAGTAGAAAACTCCACCCTTTGTCTAAGCAGTTAGATAGAAGATCTCAAGCACCATGTTTATGTCTTGGAGATATTAAACCAAGACATGAAAGAGAAGAATACAGTATAGAAGAAAATGAATGAAGAGTTGGTAGGATAAGTGAAGGAGCAAAAAAGAGAAGTCAATATATGGAAATTTCGTGCCTCAAAGTGCTATAAAACATCTTAAAAAATCAACCAAGAAACTCAATAATGCTTGAGGCAGGAAGGAAAAAACAGTGAAAGTAGGGATCAACATACAAGTTCAAATTGAAGGGAGGCTCCTTTGTTTTGGTTTTTTTGCAACAGGTAAAGGTTGTGCGAGGACCCACAATAGAATAGGGAGGGGAGAATGTTGATAGGCCAAATTGATTCATTTTAACCCATTTCCTACCTCAAATTCATAACTTTAAACCTTTGTTTCAACCTCACAACCTCCCTATTCCTGCACTCTTCCAAGAATTGTGCCTTTTCCTACACCAGCTTTATATTTCATATTTAAGGGTTACAAATGTGCTTAATTAATTATTTTTTATAGATTTTATACCTTTAATATTATTTGTAACTGATATCTTCTTTCCTAAAGCATTTGGTAAGCAACGTATTGATCATTTCTTTAGCATGGTCGAGTGCAGGTAAGATTCTTGCACCATTGGCGAATCCTAAATTTTCGTGATAGCTCACTATTTAACATCGACATCTCATTTAGAATTGGTCATCTCGAGTTGGGCTCGGAGCAGAGATAAGTTAGGGATATGATAGATATTAGGTCTTTAGCCGAATGGTCAAGTTTAGTGTTTTGTTACAGCTGAAAGGCTTAGCGTGTAATATTATTGTTATTTTGTTACAGCCAGAAGGCTTATATTGTAATGCTAAATGTAATTTTTTTACGGCCAAGGGCCTGAAGGGATTTATATAATGTAGGATTCAGATGGAAAATGGTAGTGAGTGATAGAGATAGCAATGCTACTGTAACTGTGGTATTTTGTAATTTTGTTGGTATTGCCCTCATTCTGGGCTCAATTTGATATCACCATGTACATTTGTTGATTCTGAAATTTAATATAAAGGGATTACACCATGTTATTTCAATCCTCTATTTTAATTCTATGTTGATGTGTTGTTGTGAGCTGAGTTTCCAAGTTTCCTAAACAGGGAAACAAGCTAGTTGGCTAGGGCCTAACCAACCCAGTTCATTCTCTCTCGCATTCTTCTTTGTCGTTAAAGGTTTGTTGATTTCTTTTTAATGTAAGGTGTGAATTAAATAGATGCTTTCATTCTTTCACAAAGTTCAGGTTTGATTTTGTTTATAACCAATGTGTGACATATCCGTGGTGTGCATGCTTACCTAAGTTTGATCTTACCCTCTTGTAATTTTTCTCTTCAAAGCTTAGTATTATTTATGCCTGGATCGTGCAAGCACGTTATTCATACACTAGTGCATTTACAGTTCTGCAAGTTGATTTCTTTGGTTCATTACAGCAAAAGTCTTTCATTCTTTTCTGTCATAAGAATCTTGATGCGTTTTTGCAAGTGAGTGTTCAACTTTTAGAAGTATTCTTGATATTCTGAATTAAATATGCTTTGGTAATTAAGGAATGAATGTTGTTATAACAAATTAATCTATAACTGCACTTTACACTTTTAAGGAAAGGATTGAACTTCATATCTAATTATTTCAAAGTGAACCTTTCTGAATTAAGAAGGTTAAAAAGGCAGATCAGATTTGTGTGAATAGCTATTATAGGGATAAAGCTTCTTGTCACAATTAGATGATTTACTTAGTTGCATGAAAGAGCTCCTTGATTGAAGAAAAGTGTGCTTTGACTTTACAAGTTAACTGTTATTTTGAAGTTAGGTTGGGTTGAAGCATATTTATGTTTGTGAAAATTATCTCAAAGCTCTGTTCACCTTTGCAAATTCTTTCCTTAAGTTAACACACTCTTTATTCTTTTACGAAAGAAATTTGAAATCTTGGTGCAGGAATCTCTTTTTTGATACATGAATCAATATCCTGATACAGGGATAGAGTTTTCTAGTCCTGAGACCTAGAGTCAATATTTCTTACAAGAGTTTGAAAGTTCCTTTCATTTATTTCTCAACAAAAGTACTTTCTTTCACATTTTAGCATTAAAATTTCTTTGGTGTAAATTGTCGAGTGATCTTTTTTTTTCATTTCTACAAAGTTGTAATTAAGGAAGTAGGAACAGAGTTAGGGAAAATTTCATATCATTTCTGGCATTTCCTGTCCTTCGCATCTAAGTTTACGAAACCCGGGGGTTGACAATTAAGTGTTGAAGGACTCTGCCTAACTAGAATTCCTGCACCCAACAATAATGAGAATAATTAGAGAGGTTCAAACTTCAACTAACAAAAGGTTACTAACTAATACTCAGAATCCTTTTTATGAATGAGGCCTCTAATTTCTTCATTTTCCATTATTTTCCGTCATTTTCATCCTCAAATGCAACCTCTAACATTTCATCTTACTTTTCTCCTAATTTCCTTTATTTTGATAAATAAATGTGCCAAAAAAGCCTTTTTTCCTTTTAATGCCTTTGCCTTATCCTTTTCCAATTTTCCTTAGCCAAAACACAAATTCAGTGATGCCCACTAGGATATCTTTGCACAACATTCAACCTGGAATTAGTGTCCCTTAATCATGGTCTTATTTCTCCTATATTAACTTTTATTACATGAGCTTTTCACTAGGGATGTTATAGAACCATCCCCCTTAGGGAACACAGTCCTCAGTGTTAAACCACACCATGACCTCAACAAAATCATTTAAAATCAAACATACTTCATATGGAGCTTTATAACTTAGCTCATTGCAATATTTACAATGAAAGACCTACTCAAAAGCAAAACATCATGACAACATGACAATATAATAACCATACCGCATATTGGAGCTTTATAACACAACGCATTATGGTATTTACATCCATATACATATACATATGCAAAACATCAACAAAACATATGCCAACATAAACCAACATCAAACAAAAATTTCTTTGCCTCCACCGGAAAATAATGAAGGATATAGTGCCCACATCTAATCCACCATCTCCCATGTATCTTCTTCATGCCCAAAATGCTTCCACAACACTATAACTTGCTCTATGGCTTTGTTCCTGAGCATGAGATGTTTCCACTAGAATATGCACTGAGGCTCCAACTGGAAGTCCCCTTCTTGCTCCACCTATAATACATACCAATCAGTAACATGATCAACATCCTTTATATACTTCTTAAGCAATGAAATATGGAAAACATCATTGAAATTCATTATTGGAGGGAGTGCAATGATATCCACTGGTCCAATCCTCTCAAGGATCTCAAAAGGCCCGCAATATTGTGGTGCCAACTTGGCACATGAACCAATCCTCAAAGAGATTTTCTTGGGCTTGATGCACAAATACACATGCTCCCCATCTTGAAACTCTTTGGACACCCTATGTTAATTTGCATAACTCTTATTTATATAATGTGATTACTTTAGATTCTTCTTTATAACCAACATTTTATGCTCCATGTATGTCAACATGTCCAGTTCAATAAGTACCTTGTTCATTGGATCACTCTAATTGATGGGAGTGTTAAAACTTTTCCCATACAATGCCTCAAATGGACTCATCCTCAAGGACTCCTGGTAACCATTGTTGTATGTGAACTTCACCAAAATAATATACTCTTCCCATTTCCTCTGTTGGTGCATCACGTACATCCTCAACATATCTTCCAAGATCCTCTTGACCCTTTGTGTCTAACCAACTGTCTGTGGATGATAAGATGTATTAAAGGCCAATTTTTTCACCAAGCCTACAAATTTCTCCTTCCAAAACATGGAAATGAACTTTGCATCATTGTCCAACACAATGTTCTTTGGAACACCATGTAGTCTCACTATCACTCTGATGAACATTATGCTACCTCATTGGATGAATATGTAGTCTTCACCAGAATAAAGAGAGCTACCTTGCTCAACCTATCCTCAACCATAATAGAATCATGCTTCTTCACTATCCTCGAAAGACTTGTAATAAAATCTATGGAAATTACCTCACATTTCCATTCACGAATCTCTATAGGTTGTAGTAAACCACCTAGATTCTTGCACTCCACCTTAACCTGCTAACAATCTAAGAAGCTAGCCATGAACTCAACCACTTCCTTCTTTAGATTCAGCCAATAATAAAAATTCTTCACCATCGTCAATGTCTTCTCATATCCTACATGATCCGAATATGGTTTCACATGAAACTCCCTCAAGATAATCTTATTGAGCTCACTGAAATTCAACACATAGATCCTGTTTCGAAACCTCACCAAGCCATCTATCATGAGATGATAGTCTGCATCCTAGTCCCCTATATCTATACCTACACCTGTACCTGCACGTACACCTATACCTGCACCTATGAATATACTCTACTGTAATCTATGCATGATATCCATGTATTTTTCATCCCAATGTCCCGCCTGCAAGATCCTATCTTGTAAAATCTACCCCATAGGAGCTTATAGACTCTATATGATTTACTTGTACCTTCCTGCTATGAGCATCTGCAACCCAATTCTCCTTCCCTTTGATGTATTTGATCTTAAAGTCAAACTCACTAAGGGTGGCCAACCATCTAGCTTTCTTGGCATTTAGATTCAGTTGGTCGAACAAATAACTCAACCCACTGTGATTTCTCATCAATTTAAACCTCCTGCCCAAAAGATAATGTCTCCACATCTTCAATGCATGTATAATCGTTGCTAGCTCAAGATTAGGCATCAGATAGTTATGCTTATTCTCATTTAGTTTTTGTTACTCGGAGCACACTACCTATCCTTCTTGCATCAGAACTTCACCACATCCCCTGTTATAAGCATCTATACACATGAAAAACTCCTTGTGTGGATCCACAATATTTAGCACTAGTGCATTTGTCAATGACTACTTAAGCTTCTCAAAACTATCTTCACATTCCATTATCCATTAAAAGTTCTTACCTTTCCACTGCAATGATGTGATAGGATATGCAATGTGTGGGAAGTTCCTAATGAACCTCTTGTAATAACTTGCCAATCCATGAATGATCTCACCTCATCTACATTCATAGGAGTTTCCCATTCCATGATGGCCCTTATCTTTTCTGGATCTACCGCTAAGCCTTCCTTGGAGACAACATGTACCAAGTAGTGTACCTCTGTCTGAAAGAACTTGCACTTCTAAGTTTAGCATACAAGTAATGCTCTCTTAGCAACCTCAACACTGCTACTAAATGTTTGGCATGTTTGTCCTCATTCTTAAAATATACCAGTATGTCATCAATGAACACAATAAAAAACCTGTCCAAATAAGGAAGCAACACGCTATTCATCAAACACATGAATTTAGCTAGAGAATTAGTCAAACTGAATGGAACAACAATAAAATCATAATGCCCATCCCTGTTCTTGAACGAAGTTTTGAAGATATCATATTCCTTGATGTGTACCTGATGGTATACCGATCTCAAGTCAATCTTAGAGAACATTGCTTCTCCCTTTAACTAATCAAACAAATCATCAATCCTCAACAAAGGGTACCTGTTCTTTATTTTTACCTTGTTCAGCTTCTTGTAATCAATGCACAATATAAGAGTACCATCTTTCTTCTTTACGAACAACACTGGTGCGCCCCAAGGTGATACAATGGGTCTGATGTATCCTTGTCCAACATTTCCTTTAGCTGCAACTTCAACTCTACCAAATTAGGTGTGCTCATCCTATAAGGTGCCTTTGATGCTTGAGTTTCCCCTGGCACTAGCTCAATAGAAAATTCTACCTCCATGTGAGGTGGAAACTCTATAATGTCTTGAAGAAATACATCCTAAAACTACTTCAAAACTAGATACCTACTCCACACATCTTCATCCTCAACCTCCTTACCCTTGTCACTGGAAATGTGTACTGCAAACATCGCACAACCTTTTATACAACTACGCATAGCCTACATAGAAATAACCATCCACACTAATGTAGGCTTCTTCTTTCCCTGCAAGGTCCTCTTCTCCCCACAATCATCCACACACTCATTGGGCTTGTCGAAGCAATCCACTTTGGTTCTGTGAAGGCATAATCAATCCATACCCAAAAGCATACTATATGATCCCAATGGAAATACATTCAAATGCACTTTTGTAGGCATATGATTTAACTCAAATTCATAAGCTCTTACCCATTAGTGAACTCTCTTCTTTGTACCTCTAGCCAACTGTACCAACCAAGACTCTACATGCACTTATTTTCTCAAACCAAACTTATCCACAACGTCAGGACTAACATAACTATATTTAGATCTAGGATCAATCAAAATCGAAACAACTTGATAACAAAGATTACCATCCATCTCAATGATTGATGCCTGATGATTTTCTTGTTGTTGTCCACAACTGGATAAATCCGAGGAATGATATGAACAACATCGCCAACTGTATGTGCCTCCTGATAACTATAGATATGGGGTCTACCACCACTCTAATACTACTGAAAATCCCTCTTATGATGATCCTTACAACATATCCAACACTGCAATGGTTCCCTACCACCACCTCTAGCCTGCTGCTCTCCATGTCCTTTCTTATCTATATTGAATCTCTTGTAAGGAACTTCATTATCTTGCTCACTTTCATCTTAAGTTATTCCTTGCTTTGGTGGCCATTTTCCTTTAGCTTTCTCATTTATCTTCAAGTCATGTCTAGGATCAACTTTTCCCTTTGAATGCTCATCACAATGCTTCAACTTTCGGATGGCCTCGTCCAACGATCTAGGGCCATAAAACTCAATCTGATCTCTGTATGCTACTGGAAATCCACGGATGAATCTCTGAACCTTGGCCTTCTCCTCTCTAAGGTAAGGTACATATCTCAGCAGCTCCAAAATCTGCTAGTATACTGCTCATTCGTCATAGAACCCATCTACAAATCATAAAACTCCTTAGCTCTATCATCATAATACCTCTCAGACAAGTAGTTCTTCTTGAAGAGCCTTTCAAATTCATGCCAATTCAAATCATCTTCATGTATGTCCTTGACATTCTTCACGTCTTCCCACCAAATGTATGTTTTACATTTGAGATTGAAAAGGGTTATCCTTCCTTTCATGTTTTCTAATTAATCATGCAATCTAAAGGATTTTTGCATGCCAACCAACCAAGCCTCCTCATATTTATATTTCTTCATCTCTCCATAAAATGTAGGTGGATTTTCCTTCTCGAACTCATCCGACAAGTATCCCCTATCATTCCTCCTGTATGGATGATAATGATGATGATCATGATGTCTATCAGAACCAAAACTAGATTAATACATGTGTCTTTCATCCCTCCTATCTGAAGTGTCCAACCTCTTATCATCTCTGATAGTGTCAGATCTATCTGACCTATATCTACTATGAGACCTGTTTCCATATGCCCTATTAGTTCTTTCTTCATGCCCATGGATGATCCGAGGAGGTCCTTGTCACTGCAAATCTGATAAACTCTAAAGTAATATCACATTCACCTCTACTTGTTTCTCGTGCCTGCATGATTTTGTCATTGTTTGCCTTGGAACTCCTTGTTTCTTCCTACAAGCTTCTTAATGTGTCTTCCAAATCATAAGAGTTCCCCACACCATTCTGCCCATCTAATTCATAGGGAGATTCTATGTAGTCTACCACCTTGCTAGCCATTTGATATCTTTACTACAAGGCATATTATGTCAGCTAAACCAAATCACCATAAATCAACGTACCTTATCATAATTCGGGTAGGATACCTTATATGCAAGATCATAAAATCATCTTGATGCATGTACAACATATCCATAATAACATATAGACATATATCAATAAGTGCATCAATGCATATTTGTCATAATAACTAGGGTCCAGTCATCAATACAAGGCCATATCAACAATGCATGATATTACCTCATGCATGACAACAACCATTACTCCAGTATACACATTGCCTCATGCAACTATCAACCTACACAAGCAATACCTAATCAACTACACATACACATAACCGAATGTAGTCGAGCATAAGCGATCAATTCTTGTAATCAACCTACAAGGTTGATGCATGCAATCAAATAACCAAGATTGCAACCCAAGATAAAAGGATGTAATCAAGATGCATATAATTGTATAACCAGTCATATACTCATGACGATGCATTCCATAAAATCGACATCAAGTTACTCATGATAACCTTACTTCTTCCATGATCAATATGATGTAGTGCAACAAGCACATGGAACACTAGTGTACAAGTCGCACACGCAACTGACATAAATGCATTACCAACACATTCATCCATATCTATAGCACCAAATATTGCCCAAAGAGCCTACAACCATGTTGTAATACCAATCTGTAACACCCCCTCCCAGGTCGACCCAGAGTAACCATGCTCTACCGGGGTAAACATGAGAAGAGACACTACTATCATCATATTCGACCTGCCATGTCACCTTAAGGAAGTGGAATTGATGGAACATCACATACAGTCATCCAACATCATCAAAAAACCCCTCGGGAGACAAGTCATCCACTCAGACAACCTGTCCCTATGTCCCACTACTATTCTATGGCTCTTATGCCATAGTCCCTCTCATGCTATGTGCAAGGGAGCGACCAACAACCCAAAGTTGCTCTCATATGCCTACCTACTAGTGACTGTGGGCCAAAATTGCGAGTTCTATGCCAACCACCCTGAGATTTAAGCCACTTTTCTACCCTAGAATCGTGGCCTCTACCCAGAACTTGTTGTAACTTCTCGAACTCATTAAAAACATTATAGAAATGTTGATGCATAAAAAATCACCCTTAGGACTAGGCCTAAGCATCCCTAACTGGGACTGATATTCTGTCAAAATCCTAGCATCAATGCAACCTATAGGTCTAGGAGACAAGACAAACCATAAATAACTGAAAAAACTTACAATACATAACTAGAAGGATCACCTCCTTCTCCATTGAGCTACTACATCATCAACTAGGTTGTGCATCCATCCATTTAACAGTTACAAGTAAATATATGAAATAACCATGACATAAACTAGTCATTCAGCCTTGCTTCAACCAACATAAAACCATGTAAATATCAGAGATATGACAACCATTAAATCCACATATAAATGAGTGAAAAAGTAAGAGAACTTAGCTTTTATTAATCATAGGAAAATCCGACCAAGTTTAAGACTTCCACATACCACCCGACCATAGACATGGATGAACCAAATCTCTATTTCAGTCAGTCTCCTCCATGCCATATTCCAAGCATGAACGTGGGATCTCATAAAACAACCAAGGGAATCCAGAGGTTAAACCACATAGACCCTGTTAGAAAATTATATATTACAGAGCAATGGAACACATAAAATATTGTAGAAATATAAACACAGAAAACGCATAAAACAAGAGAGACACAGATATACGTGGTTCACCCAGTTTGAGCTACGTCCACCTCGAATAGCCAGTCCTTCCTTTCTATTATCCAGCAAAATGAAGAGACACGACCTATAGCAAATCCGCTGTAATATCCTCTGTTTTCTCTCACAGTCTCACCTCTACGTTTCTCGCTCACACACATAATACACATCTATTACACAGCCTCAAATACAATGCCCTCATACAAAGAGAGGGGTTGCCTTCTAGGGAAAAAAACCATAACTAAACATAAGTTCTACCATCAAATCATCCGCCTAATGAACAGCCCAGATTGACTAGAAATTACTATGCTTTTACAAGGGAAATTCACTAACTTCCTGGGGTATACATCTAGCTGAAACAAAGACCTCTGAACAATCATGCTCCACACACAACAATCTCCCACTTGGAGAATGATTGTAGCAATTCCATCGCTGCTTCATTTGTTGGACAATGACTCCTCT
>APFE030034163.1:0-28674 GCA_000404065.3 Pinus taeda
ATATGATGACATTCTCATAAATTAATTGATTGTTGAAATATATATATTAATAATTATCGAATTAAATACCAAAAAGAAAGTATTTAGGAATTTAGAGATGGCATTAATAGATTATGATGGCTTTAAATGTAAAACAATAAAAATACCTAAAATATTAGATGTGATATTAAAATAGTTTTTTGTTGTTTCATAAATTTAGTGTTAAAAAGAAAATTAATTTCATGTTCTATAAATTTAATAATTTAAAATTCGATTGCTTTGGTTTATAATTAAATTTTGAATAAGATAAGGTTAAAACTTATCTCAGATATAGTTATTACAATAAATATGTTTTTTTCTATATTAAGAACAAAATTATTATTCAATTGAGAAGTAAAAGTAAAACTATATGGAGTGTATAATAAATTATTAGATTGAAGAAGAATAATATCCACAATCAATAAGGTATAAATAAAATGCATATTTATATGGAGAGTATAATCACTTATTCAATTGACATGTACTGAAAATAACTACTATCATGGCCATCTAAATGATATGATTATAAATCACATGGAAAACGATGGATGTGACACTATTTTCCTGAGGGATGGACCAAGACATCGAATATGACAATTTTGTTTTATCATAAATGTTATAATAGATTAATATATTATGTATTGTGAAATAATCAAATATCACTATTTATATGATGTGCATTGGAATGTTTTTATAAATTCTTTAAAGTAACAAGAAGTGCTTCCACAACACAAAAATTAGCATCCATAAATTATATAATAGTAAGCAACATTGAGGGTAAACAAATTCGAATAAAGTATTGCAAAATGTGACAAAATGAAGTAGTATCAAGTGTTGTAAATGATATTCAAATCCACTTTGTCATTCTTTAATCACTAAAGGTTCCAACTATTTATAATTTTATCAAAACATCTGAATGTAACTCCAACAAGGAGTGGCATAATATTTTGAATGGAAATCTATGACGATATGAAATGTGAAAAACATGAGTCTAACCACCTTTCCAAAGCTATGGTTATAACCTAGACTGGAAATTTACCCTTCATATTTTTTTTTTCGATCAATTGATTCTATTAGTTCTTTGAAATAGAGCAACAATTTTTTCAGGTATGCTTCTCCCCACATTTCATTCCAACCAAATTTATTAACTAGGAGAAAGATATAAAAGGTGATACAAAAGTGCCAAAATTTACATTGTATCCATAAAATAAATGCATAAAGCATCCAAAAAACACATATAATACATATGAAAAGAACTTCCATCAAAGATTATGAAGGGGTGCCAATTCCTATCCAAAATAAAAAATGTTGGAGGGTCTAGGGTGCCCCGTAAACATGAATCTCTAGGTGGTCAATCTGACCCTCAATATGATCTAGCGACTTATTAGTCAATATTTGGATCATTATAAGTGAAGTCGCCTTCTCCAAAATTTCATGTTTATTATTTTTTTAGTCAATCATGAAAGTCACCTCATTCGAGTCATCATGTCTCTGTTTCCCTAGCTCCACCAACAATGCAATAACACTGCATCTCACTATACAAACATTCTAAATATGGTGGTGCTTCCACATGGCTAGGTGATGAAACATGTCCATGAGCCAATTCACCCTCATAAATAGTGTAAACACCCCCATCACTGTCATCTTCTCCTACCCACCTGCAATGGCCAACTAGGACATCATGAGCTCACCCACCTTGCATGGCATACCCCTTTCGTCTAGGAATTCCACTATATAATCCAGAACACAAAGAATAATTTAATTAAACCACCCAAATGGTGTAGGTTGGTAATCAAATCTTGCTTCAAAACTCAACAAGATAAAAATTGTCAAAAATTACATATTATTCCATAATTATCACTAAAGAATCACCCCGATGATTACAATGTTTCCCCTTGAATAGAGTACCCCAAAAAAACCAAGGAAAGAGGTAGTGAGCCTGAGACCTCAAACTACATCTCTCAACCCTAAGAAAATTTGGCGATAGATATGTGAAACAAATACCACTAAAGATGACAAGGACCATGACAAATTCTTGAAAGCATAAATATGAGGAAACCCAAAAAGAACGTATGACCACCAAATCCAAAATTCCATTTACAAATGAACACCTATGGCCTAGAGGCAGAGCCATATTTCTTACTAAACAAGGAAGAGAATAAAACCAGACCATTTAACTCCTCTGACAAGAAAATTTAGTAGTTCTCTTGTCCTCACCATGTCTCACCATCCAAAGTATAGTTCACCACCCTTCAGCTCACTGAGGTGCCAAACTGTGCAAGCTAGCACACCATACTGACCAAAGCACAAGCCCCTCTAGCTTGCATTATACGTTCACTCTAAATAAACCACTCAAATGAGCATGCATAGGTTGGTGGTCTATGCATAGCCAACATTTCCCTACTACCTTCCCAAACTCCCATAACTCGAAAAATCATCTTCTGGAAGAAAAGCAATCGTTCAGGCAATAATCTAATTCACATGTATCTAGATGCTTTTGGGTGTCCTACCCAACTTGTCTATGGCCCTTGCCCCCATCAATCCCCCATTTTTGGCCACACTCATCTTATCTTAATTGCATGTGTCAACTCCAAACTAAATGAAAAAAGAACTGGATATCTCTTTCATTTTGAGTTACGCACAATTAAAATGTTTTAATCATAATTTTATTTTTCATTTACCAATATAATATATAGATAGTTGAAATTTGGATGTTTATCTATACTACTACAACATAGAAACAAGACACACACATTCGTTTCGTATGTCAACTGCAAGATAAATAAGGAAAAAATTACACATCTCCTTCATTTTGAGATAGACACTGTTAAAAGTTTTGAATCATTAGTTATAATTTTTCCAATTCTTTTATATACAAAATACATACTTGCCAATCTTCCATTTTTTTTAATGTATTTTGAATTCTAATTCATATCAAATATTGAAGGAATTATACATCTTCATGATGTCATTGAATTAGAAAGCACAAATTAATTAAACGTCGAATATCCTTCACTTTATTCATTTATTGTTTACACTAAATTTCTTCTCACCACCAATATTTTCAAAATGTCTAGTATGAAATCTTATTAAGTATTAAAGAAATTTAACATCTCCTTGATATTATTGAGTGGAAAAAAATTTAACTAGCATTTGCACCAGATGTTGCAAAGAAAACGCCGTAAGGCATAAAGTGTGGAAATCCATTCTGTATAGTCTCTAGAGAAATCACAAGAGAAATCACAACGTTTCCATGAAGAGTTTCAATGGTTGGTAGAAAAGATAAACATCAAACCACACAAAAAGATTCATAATCCAGGAATGATGTCGATACACTATTTCAGAATTTATGTGTTAGATGCGACACTAAAAGAGAGTCATAGGCGAGGAAAGATGCAGATATATTCCCAATAAACATTATTTCATAATGATATACTCACAATAAACACTATTTCAGAATTTCTTGCGTTTGATGCGACAGTACATTCGATTTCTTTGAAGGTTTTTTATGTTATGTGACCTACTGAACATAACAATTGAAAGGAATGGTCAGTAGGGGCTTTCTTTCCACCCTCCGACCTCCTCCGTTGCTGCTTCCTCACAGCAATCTTCTTCTTCCTGCAATTTCCAATCACCATAATATGAAAAAACATATTTAAGTTCATAGGATTGAAGTAATTTGATGGGAATTTATATGAAAAAACACAATTACATGTTAGGGTTATGGAATCGAAATTAATTTGATAATAAATTCTGGGAATATTTAGAATTTGAGAATATGATAGAATGTGCCTGGTCAATTTGTTTGACCTGTTTCACCTTAATCTTATTTGTAATCTCTCTAAGATTCTCATATTCTACAATATTCATGGATCTTGAATATACTCAAAACCTACCATATTCATGGATCCATGAAATTCTAGAAAAGTATTTAACTTTAAAGTTTAAACTTTGTATTGCTCCCTAAGATTTTCAAATTCTATTATTCATATATCTTGAATATTCTCAAAATCTACAATACATCCTTTATATCCATAGATCCTTTATATCCTTAAATCCATTAAATTCTAAAAAGATATATCCTTAAATCCATTAAATTCTAAAAAGATATTTAACTTTAAAAGATCTAGAAGGAATAAGTTTAAACTTTTTATTGAAATTATCTTCTTACATCTGTAAAACAAAATTTGAAAATGAAATTTACAGTGATTGGTCAATATCCAGAGCTAATATGAATCCATCCTATTACCATTCAAAAAAATGTTTCTGGTATAAAGAGCCTCTGCATATATAGAATCTACCTTAATAGTGAATGTGAGGCCAACTTTTATCTCCGCACAGTAGTTCTGGTCTGGAAGGACAACATTGTAGGAAGTCGGGGGTAGGCTTCCTTCCATGAATACTCCCTCCAGGGGAATGTTGTGCACCACAATCATAAATATAAAGATATATGATCAGGAAATAGAAATATTGAAAAACGATGAGAGACTGTAGGATCTGAAAAAATGACTAAGATCATAATGTTGGAGACTCAAGCCAAAGTCAAAACCGTCAATAGCCAGTGCATTGAAAAAGGAATCAGATCATTAAAAGATAAGTGAAGATCATTAAAATATATTTACAAACCATTCAAAAGAGGTTAAAAAACAAAAAGTCTAAATCAAGTGTTTGAACGCTGCAAACAAACCATTAAAAGAAGGGAAATTACGGAGCATAAAATCACAGGATGTGATGTAGCCTCTTACCTGAACAGAGGAAGCTGAGAAAAGATACTCGGATAAAACTTGGCCTGAAAAACATAAATGAAAAACTAAATCCTGGTTGGATTTTGGTATTGGCAGGGTGGGGTATGCGAGCAGGCTAATGCTTCCGGGAATGCAAAAAACAAAATTCAGGTTCGCAGAGGGGACTCAGTTCTACTGGTGACCATTAGATTCCAGCCATTCTCGTATGCCGAAAGCATTCTAAACACACCCAATAAAGTTTGGATTCAGCAAAGGGCATTGAAGACTCCTGCAAAGGCATTAACCACAAAAAAATCTTGAAAACTATCTAGTGGGCTGGAGAAATTCACCAAGAAGATCTGCTCCTCAAGATTGATTTTGATAAAGTCCTACACAGATTAGAATGGTATATTACTTCAGATATGATGAGATCACTGGAATCCCTGATATAGTATCTGATATGAAAAACCAAAGCCAAAGTCAAAACCGTCAATAGCCACTGCATTGAAAAAGGAATCAGATCACTAAAATATAAGTGAAGATCATTAAAAGATATTTACAAACCATTCAAAAGAGGTTAAAAAATAGAAATTCTAAATCAAGTGTTTGAATGCTGCAAACAAACCATTAAAAGAAAGGAAATTACGGAGCATAAAATCACAAGATGTGATGTAACCTCTTACCTGAACAGAGGAAGTTGAGAAAAGATACTCCAATAAAACTTGGCCTGAAAAACATAGATGAAAAACTAAATCCTGTTTGGATTTTGGTATTGGCAGGGTGGGGCATGCGAGGAGGCTAATGCTTCCGGGAATGCAAAAATAAAATTCAGGTTCGCAGAGGGAACTTAGTTCTACTGGTGACCATTAGATTCTAGCCATTCTCGTGTGCCCAAAGCATTCTCAACACACATTGACAAATCTTTCATATCTTGAACATCTTAATTTTCTCAACAAAAATGCGCGTGTCAAACTGGAAACCTTGAATCTTGAAGGTCTGAGATCACTGGAATACCTGATATAGTATCTGATATGAAAAACCAAAGCCAAAGTCAAAACCGTCAATAGCCACTGCATTGAAAAAGGAAACAGATCATTAAAAGATAAGTGAAGATCATTAAAATATATTTACAAACCATTCAAAAGAGGTTAAAAAATAGAAATTCTAAATCAAGTGTTTGAACGCTGCAAACAAACCATTAAAAGAAAGGAAATTACGGAGTATAAAATCACAGGATGTGATGTACCCTCTTACCTGAACAGAGGAAGCTGAGAAAAGATACTCGGATAAAACTTGACCTGAAAAACATAAATGAAAAACTAAATCCTGTTTGGATTTTGGTATTGGCAGGGTGGGGTATGCGAGCAGGCTAATGCTTCTGGGAATGCAAAAACAAAATCCAGGTTCACAGAAGGAACTCAGTTCTACTAGTGACCATTAGATTCCAGCCATTCTCGTATGCCCAAAGCATTCTCAACACACCCAAGAAAGTTTGGATTCAGATAATCTAACATTTTAACCTTAAAATTATCCAACCAACCTTGTTCAGAATATGATAAAAAAAAGTAACCAGATAAAAATATGGTTGTACTATTTGAATAAAAATTACCAAGTACAAGTCAAATTTGCAAGAATGCTACACATCAAATACGAAGAAGAAGAACGCAGCTAATACTTAGTGTAAACACAAATGTCAATCGCTGGATAAATGGATGGATGGGATGTTACTTTGTAAGTTGGAACAGCTGGTGGAAGCGTGGGAATTGAAAAGGTTGGAGAGTAATGGCAACGTTGAAACCGCCACCTGCACCAAACTGCTGGTTCGGGTTGGGGAGCAGCATGACCAGTTCCGAACAGTGGCTCAGGCCCATCATAGGGCTCAGATGGAGAAGATTATTGCAAATTCTTGGACCAACATTTTGGAAACTGTTACTTGGTGCTGCTTATGAACAAGTCTCGGCAAATGTGATACTATAAATTCGACTGAATGCATTTAAATTTTAATCTACTAAGATTCAATCCATCAAACAGAAACGCCAACCAGGCTGAAATTTAACAGAAAGTTTATTGCAAGTTCTTCAACCAAAATTCAGAAATTGATACTTGGAACTGCTTACAAAGAAGCCCAACTGACTGCAATCACTTTAAAAGCAACAGCATGCTTCTCGGCTACTAAGATTCAGTCCATCAACCAAGTCAAGCAGGACAGTAAATCAGTTACTTTGGGACAGCGAGAGTTGCAAATTTCTACTCAAGAAGGCCTGTGGAGGAAACATGTCCCAAACTAAACTCACTCTGTTAAATTTGAAATTGAAATTGACACTGGTGAATTTGGTCTTCAAATTGAGTTCATCAAGGGATTGAAAAGCCACCAATGTGGGGACCTGTGTGATTGTTTCATTGATATTAGTAAAATGCTTGTTTGATATTATATTTATACTTTTATACAGTGTGTGTTCTTTCCAAGGGAGGCACATTTTCCAGAAACAATATAGAGACACAGTTGACAACAATATGACAGGTGCAAAGTGCATGGAGCAGAGAAAAAAGAGGTGCATCTACTTTTAAACTTTCACTCAATGGGGACCAACTGATTTCACAAGACTTTGATGCTTTCAATGGCAATGAGTCCAATGCCTCCCATGATCCTTGGAAAACCGGCTGAAGCAACAGCTGGAGGTGAGCCATGCCATCCATCCGTCCGTGACTTGTCCTCCACCAGACATCCATCAGAATGATTCCCGGCTATATGAGCTGCAATTTTATCAGAAGCCTACCTGGATTTTATTCTTAAATATTGACTCCAAGATTTTCAGTACAGGTAGGATAATTGGGCAACTTTGTGAGGATTTTCAGTACAAGTAGGATAATTGGCCAACTTTGTGAGGCCTTTTCACATTATCAAAAATAATTGTAAAAAAATTGGCCAACTTTGTGAGGCCTTTTCACATTGTCAAAAACAATTGTAAAAAAATTGTAGTGTTGATGTGATTAAATTTGATGAAATTTTATAATTATAAATGATATAAATTTATTTTTATTGAGCGATGTTAATAGAATTTAGAAAATTAACCGATGTTGTATTCAAAATTTGATAGAATATATAAATTTAATGGAGTCCACAAAATTTAATCATCAGTGAAAACAAATCTGAAAGGGGCCAAAACATTGTCAGTGATCAAAGTCCTATTTAAGAGGAGTTGGATAAAAAGCCAAAGTTTTTACCATTTCCATCTTCCATGTTCTGAATTTTGTTTTCGGAAAGTGCTTCCTTCAAAATCCAGAAGCAACACAATTGCCATGAATACATAAGGCACCAGAAGGAAACTCATTTTACAAGTGGAATGGCCTGTGGATCATTTATCATAATTACTTTTGTTTAATTAAGATGCCAGAACAGAGAGTAACCTTCTGTAAAAATCACCAGGGACTTGCTCCTGGCCCCAGACGCTGATAGGTGCCTCTCGGGAAATGAATCTTGGTAAGTGGCCACCTCCACCACATTGCCGTTTAAAATAAATATTTCCTATAAGAAAATTTAAATTTATGACATTTTAAATATCACCTTATAACCTTACAAATTTACAAAATTTTTCTTAATTCTTGGCATTTTGAAGGCTGCAAAATAACCTGACAAGATCCTGATAAAAATTACAAATGTAGTTATTTTCAACGGTACTAAACTTCACGGGACACAGCGATTACAGTCAAAGTACATGCGTCTGCAAAGCCAGATAAAAGAGATTACAAATTCGAATTCAATTTAGTATGCCGAGGGTAAATCGGAGAATCCTTTAATCTAACTTAACCGCTATCGTGACTCATTTATGACACCAACACTCATTCAAATTTCTGCAATCAAAAGCACAATTACATTCATGTTGCAAAACTAGTTTTTCTGGTGAATAAAATAATTAGCATTTATTTGAAAATAACTTGCCCCTTTAAAGCTATTTTTTGTTTAATCGAAAAAGGGAAGAAAATTAAAACAAATGGTCAAATTCGTACACAAGAACAGGCTGCGAAGATCGCAATGGGGGCTCTGAAGAAGCCGGAGATGGGGCCGGAGCGCAGCCACCTCCACAGTATGATGTAAAATTGAGCTGCCTGACAAGCTTCTTTGCTGGAACATCCCCGACTTATTGCTGCTGTTGTTGAACGGGAGAATCGCCCAATTGTTGCAGAACCATCTCTCTCTCTGTAAATGCCATTAATTAATTCATTAGGTAGTTGCCCATTTTCCCCTAAAGATTAGAAAAAACAGAGAGAAATCCGAATGCCCGGAGAAATCAATCAAGGCCCCCTTCACAGAAACTCATTAATGGACCTGACTGACCTCTAAATATGGTTGCACCAGAGAATTTGCCTGCAAGATCCGCCCCCAAGCCTTCATAAATCGCAGAGCATAGCAGCTGAAATCCGGCAAAGAAGGCCGGATAAATCAAGCAGTGGTTTGGTGAGCAGAAGAGGATTAAATTGAGGGATTCGATAAATGAACTGGTTTCAACTTTACATGGAGGTTTTTTGAATGCTTGTGCACAAAATTCTGTTGATCAGTTCGCAGATTCTTCTTTCTCGTCTCCCTCCTGCCTGCCTTTCTTTTGAAATTGAATTCAATATTATTCGACGGCAGGGATCTTCCGTCTCACCTCATCGGATGGTTGAGGTGGGGGGCAACGGATCTGATGGTCCAGATTCATAGGCCGCCGGATTGTCTCGTGCGTGCCGTTCAGCAATTCAGCATTTCTACAGAAACAGGAAAGACAGCACAAGCTTTGGCAGTGTGCTTTGGCCGCGGTGGTATTTTGATCGGTTCTGACCCTGTGAGTGCCCGGTCACCGTCTCTTTTACTGGAAGCTATCACTTCGTGAGAGAATATCACTGTGCGTCTGTCCCACTTCCTCATTCAGTTTTGGATGAGTATTGGATCAACGATCACAATTCATTCAATCGTCTAACACCACAAATCTACGGTCAACAATAGGACACGGCGGCAGCTGGGGTAATTCATTTCAAAGGGAAACGCCTTACGGCGTAACTAAGGAAAAAATATTTTAAATTCAATTTTTTTCTCTTTATAAATGTTAAGTTGATATAAAATCCCCCCTAATTTGGGTGGCAATTGATCATTTTCATGAAAGAATTTATCACCACGATGCATTGACACAGAAATTGGCTCTCATATGACTTTAAGATACCAACTTCGTATGCTAATCGATCGATTTTCATGATGCCTAATCCACTGCTCCATATCCTTTGTGTGATCTACTTATACTTAACACTAATGCCTCATTCACTTACTTGGCGATCAAAAACATATTGTTTGTCTAAATATTTCTTGGCTCTTTTGTGACCCAACTTGTTCGTGATTCTTCACGCACCCTGTCATACTCATATTTCCTTCGAAAAGAAAAGCTACAATTCCCTCAGTGATTCTAAATTCCTCCTCCTCATTCTCCCTCCCACTACTATGGATCAAGAGAGTATATGTGTAAGCAATGGAGTCGATTCTTACAAAAAAATATATAAAATTATTTTATTTAAGGTTCACATTGAAATATTTCATATATTATCAACATCAAAATATTTCTTTTGTTGTGTCTCTGTCTAAATATGTAGAGTAGATATTGAAATATATTAGTTGGTATGAATATTCAAATATTTTATCGAATTTTGGTACTAAAATAAGTTTAAATGAATGAATTACACATCTTCCAAATATTGAAAAGTAAAAAGACAACAATAATTTTTTCTAATTACTTTATATCTCTCAAATTGAAATAAAATTTAGTTATTATCAACATTAAAATATTTTATTTATTTACTTATTATTTAAGATGAATATTAATTTAAATGTCATCTCAATTTTATCTTAGGTAGTTAAAGAATTACACATCTTTGTTGTACTAAAGAAATAAAAACAAATTCAATTCTTTTATCATTATTCTTAATTTGATTCTTTTTTAATGTGAATATTTTTATTATTTTTCAATCTAAGGCACAACATATATCCATACTGTAAAGAACTAATTAAGGAAAAAATAATCTTTTTTTGGTAGATTATCTAAGGAATATACTCAAGCATATTGTGATAAATTTCACTCCCCAACAATCAATTTTCTATTCAGGTAATAAAGAACTATTTATATGGGAATATATTATCCATTAATATATTCAAGCATATTGTGATAAATTTCACTTCCCAACAATCAATTCTCTATTCAGGTAATAAATAACTATTTATAACTTTGAGTAGTTGAAGTTGAGAACTTGTTTCTAGGAGCGCACTTGCTGAAAGAGCTGTGCACCCTAGCGAACAATCACAGGTAGAAACATGTAGTTACACGCAGCTGCCCCCCAGTTGCCTCTTGCTACAGGGGCTTGAGCTCCATGGATGCATTAGAGGACGGAAAGCTTCCGTCAGGTCAGTAGCAAGAAAATGAGAGAACAACAAAAGCCTTTGCCTCTCTCATTTCTACAATGGGCCCGACAAAGAATAGACCATCAGCCACCAAGTTTATTAAACGAATGGAAGATATTCCTGAAATCTCACTCCCCTTGCCTTTCCCTTTAGAGCAACACTTTCCCTAGCAGAGCATGGATTAGTGGGGCAGTTCACTGGGTTATGGCCATCACCCAAAATTGTGCAAAAATGGGTAGAAAGGAACTGGACTGCGTCAATAGATGGGAAAATCTCAATCAGGTTTTGCGAAAGAGGTTACTTCACCTTCCACTTTGAATCCAAGGAGAATCAAGATCTGATATTTCGGAATGGACCATATTTTATGGATACTAGGGGTTTGTATCTAAATAGATGGACACCAGATTTTGATCCAAAAATGGATGTTCCCAATGACACCCCCATTTGGGTCAGACTACGACACCTTCCCCTTCACTGTTGGGGGAACGATTCAGTCAAAGCAATAGGAAACATAGTTGTGAAATATATAGACAGGTGCGAGCCAAAGGAAAATATGCATGCATGCACCAGTTTATGTGTAGAAGTGGATCTTGGGAAGGGCTACCAAAAGCCATAAAAATCAAAGTGGGCCAGTGGACGCACATACAATAGCTAGATTATGAACAAGTCCCCTTCAAATGAAAGGTATGTCACGAATACAATCATTTTGCAAATAGATGTACAAAAAAAAAGAAAATGAAAATTAAAAGGGTGAAGATCCAGAAAACAAATGGGAATAGGTAAAAAGAAAGAGGACAGCTTACAAACAACCAACTCTCTCTTCCTCATAGCCCTCCACATCCTCTGACCCCCATCCTCCATCACCAAAAGTTAATAACCTTCTTTCTAGCACTAACCCTTTTGAGCCTCCAGATCCTTTAGCCCTGCCATCCCCTAGACCAACATCCTGATCCAGATCCATATCCCCAAAACATACCTCCAAACCCCCCTCATTCCCTTTGGTTTCAAACACTCATACCCCTCCACCCCCCTCAGTAGACAGAATCTTAACGAGAAAGCAGTCAAAGGAGGTACCCCCAAATGTAGAATACCAAAAAAAATCAGGAAGAAAGACAAACAAAGAAATCGGGGATCAAGCAGCAGCAAAGGAAATGGCATTAGAAACACAACAACCTATGGAAACATTTTGAGGAAGGAATTTAGGAAACAACGAAAAAATCAGACAAGAGGGAAAGGAGCCATGCACCACCCAACAAGTAAATAATGATAATGGTCTCCTGGAATTGTAGAGGAATGGCATCGCCCACCAAGTAAAATGCCACAAGAGACATTTTGGTAAAAGAAAACCTAGACATCCTTATGATTCAGGAGACAAAAATAAATCACCAAGAAACTGAAAATATAAAAACAAAAAAAATAATCAGAAATTATGAAGGGGAAGCAATACAGGCAACCAGGGCATCAAGAGGCATATGCACAATATGGAAAAAAGGAACTTAGGAATTAATGAAATACAAAAAATATTAGCACTGGATCCAAATGGATCTAATACAAATTAGTACAAAAGAGATGTACAATGTCATAAATATATATGCCCCAAATCGTTACAAGGAAAAAGAGCAATGTTGGGACACCTTAAAAGAAGCGCTAAAAGAAGTGCAAGATGGGAAAATAATACTAAGAGGAGATTTAAATCTGGTAAGAAGCATAGAAGAAAAGTTTGGAGGAACATATCACATAGACCCATCTAGGGATACTCTAGAAGAATTAATGGAACAACATAACTTGATATATGTCCCACCAAACAATGGGAAATGCACTTGGAGCAATAAAAGAGTGGGAAAAAGTAACATAAAAGAAAGGCTAGATAGAATTATGATACAAGAAAATATAGTAGTAGTGCACAACTCCATAAAATAAAAAAATTTACATACCACAATATCTGATCATAAACCGATGATAATAGTAATGGGAAAAATGGAAAATCAAGGTCTGCTCCCATTTAGATACAGCTGAATTTGGGATGGCAACGAAGAAATTAGTGACCTAGTCAAGGAAGCATGGGAGAAAAGAGTAGTAGGATCACCACAGTATATTTGGGAAACAAAATTAAAAATTGTAAGAAACAAATTAAAGGAATGGGCAAGAGAAAATGAATTAAAAGAAAAATTAAAAGAGAAAAAAGTTACAGTAGAAAATGGACATCATGCAAGCTGAAAAAGGAAACAAAGAAGAAAGCAAGTAAGATTACCTAAGAGAGAAGGAAATCTTTTGGGAAATATATAGGGAAAATAGTTAAGACGAAGAGGAGGCAAGATTGAAATTAAAAAGTTTGTGGCTCAAGGCAAGGGAAAAAAACACATAATTTTTCCATAACACAATGAAGATAAGAAGAGCAAGAAACCAAATAAAAAAAATTCAAGTTGAAAGCCAAGAGGTAAAAGGAGTGGAGGAACAAAAAAATCATCCTATAAGCACTTTAAAAACTTACTTTCAGCCAATGAAGAAATGGTTGAAAGTGAATACTTCTTAAAGCACACAAAAGGAAAAATGCAACAATAAGCAAGGATCTCAAAGAAGAAGAGGTAGTGACGACCATATGGAGCCTACATCTGGAAAAAGCCCCAGGGCCAGATGGCTTCACGATAACATTCTACAGATTTCATTGGTATACCATTAGAAAGGATTTCTTAAGAATGGTGAAGAATGTTTTCAAAAAAAAAAATAGGAGGCAACACTGAATCCTCCTATCTTGCTCTTATCCCAAAAGAAGCAAATTCCTCAACTTTCAATAGGTTTCGCCATATCTCTCTCTACAATTCATCGTATAAGATAATAACAAAAATAATTGCAAATAGAATCAAGGAATTACTTCCAATAATTATATCTAGAAACCAAGGAGGATTCGTGATGAATAGGCAAATCATAGATAATATAATTATTATATAGGAAGCGGTTCACTCCAGTATACTAAAACAAGAAAAAAGCCTCATAATCAAACTAGATATGGCAAATGCATTCAACAGGGTCAGTCATCCATATCTAATGGCTATCGTCCAGAAACTTGGATTCTTTGGAGAAATTGTGGGAGTCATACAGGCATGCATCTCTACTCCATGGATTGTCCCCCTTGTAAATGGAAGGCCCAGTGACTTCTTTCATAACACAAGAGGCCTTAGGCAAGGTTTTCCTCTCTCTCCCTTCCTATACATTATAATGGTGGAAACATTAAGCAAGGCTCTAGAAAATCAAAGAAAGGAAAGAAATATCACAGGGATCGGAATAGAAAAAGGAGTAAAAACAATAAAGCGCTTAGTCTTTGCTGATGACACTCTACTGTTGGGAGGGGCATCAACAATAATAACAAGGAGGTTCAAAAAAGTTCTCGATGACATTTTAAGGTTTCAGGTGGGCTATTAAACGATACGAAATGCAAGATATATGGATCGAACACCCCTCCTAGAATTATGCAAAGGATCTCGCAAATCCTAGACATCCCTATGGAGGAAAAATGGACACACTTCTTTTACATATGACTTCCAATTTCAAAAGAGAACATGAAGACAGAAATATGGACTAAACAAATTGAAAAAATGAAAAACAAAATACAAAGATAGAGTATGATGTGGTTGAATATGGCATGAAGGGGAATTCTAATAAAATCACTCCTTGCAGCACTACCTATCTATCAATATGCTATAATCATGGCCCCAGCAAGTGCCCACAAACAAATGGAGCTTGTTTTAAGAAGCTTCCTGTGGCAAGGGGGCAGCATGAAAACAAAACATTTAGCCTGGTCAAGTGGGAGCAAGTAGTACTACCTTATGAAAAAGGAGGCCTATCAATAAGGAAACTTGGGCTCATGAATGCAGCACTAGGAATGAAAATAGTATGGAGACTAATTATAGGAAAAGAGAGTTGGTGGAAAAATACTCTTATGACAAAATATATGGATGGGACCAGGAAAATAATTCTTAATGTAAATATCCCAATAAGACCATGTACCCAAGTATGGAAGCTGGTTAAAAAAAAATCCATTAATAAGTAGATGTATTTCTAAAATCCCAGGCAATGGAAAAACAACTTCAATTTGGTAGGACAGAATCATGGGAAAAGAACCATTACAGACTCATTCAGACACTGAAGACATACAAGAGTGGATGAAAGATAATGGTTTCAACACCTTACACTCTATATCTCTTTGGGATCAAAAGGAGTGGCAAGATTGGAAAAGCTTAGCAATCCTGATAGACCTAGAAGGGAAATGGAGCACTTTGATGAGGAAGATGCTTATCATTGGGACCCAAGCGGTGGACACTACACAGTTAGGACTGGATATAAAATCCTTTAAGAACAACCAAATCAACAAGACTGAGATTCTTGGAAAATAGCTTGGAAATCAGAAAGTCTGCCTAAGATCAAAATGTTCATCTAGACTCTACTAAAAGGGAGAATATTGACCAGTGACAACCTATGAAAAAAGGGCTTTCAAGGCCCAACATGACGCCCATTATGCATGAGGCTGAAGAAAATATTCAGCACTTATTCCAAGAATGTACCTTTGCCAAAGAATGTTGGTAGCAGTTGATAAGTCCTTTAGAAATAATAATAAATTTTGAACAACCTCTGCTAGACTTTCTTCAAACCCTCAAGAAGGCCTATCCATACACAACAAAGAAGAAAGTCGCAATTTATAGGATATGGAAGTGTATCCCAGTTGTTCTATGTTGGAAAATTTGGTTGACTCGAAATAAGTGCATTTTAAAAAATCAAATTCCAAGGATAGGGAATACCCTCTAAAAAACGTGGGGTTTAACTTTTGAAATCCTCAATGTCAAAGGAATAACACCAACAAATCAAAAAACTCTTCAGCAGGAAGAGCGAAATTGGCTCAGCAAAGCCATAATAAAAAATAATGGAGAAAAAGGAAACAAGAAGATAAACTGAGGAAATATTTGGAAAATAAGAATGAGCGAAGAGGAACTGACAAACTGTACAAAAAATTAGAACAGATATTGTCTATACTTTGATGGGGCCTCAAATGATAACTCGGGAAAGGCAGGGGTAGGGGGAATAATCCTAGATCCTAATGGGAAAGAAAATGTCACATATGGATGGGGATTGGGACAAATCTCAAATAATAAGGCAGAAGCATACAACTTGTTGATTGGAACAAGAGTTATCAAAAAAAGAGAAATTCCAAATCCTATCATAATAGGCGATTCAGCCATAATAATAGAGGCAATGGCAAGAAACAGAAACCCAAGCAATGATTTCATGAACATTATTCTTAGAAGAATAAGGAAGAACTTGGAAGGCTCTAGCAATGTAATATTTAGACATGTCTTGAGAATTCACGATCAACAAGTGGACCATTTTCAAACCAAGCAGTGGAAAGAAATGAAGGGCATGTTCGTGAAAACCAATAAGAATACCATAACTCTATTCCTTAATGAGCAACCACAAGCACAAGGATAAAGATCACCAAAATCAAGGAAAAACCACAAGGATAAAATCAATAAATCAAAAAATAACAACCAAAAAGCAACAAAGGACTCATCACTGTAGTAATAGCTAGGAAGTCAAGGAAATGCATAAGAAAATCCATGAAACTCTAGACTCTAGCATGAGAAACGACAGGAAGGAAGATCACAATCATGCCCACAAGAACCATGTTGCAAACTATTTCATCAAAGGGTATACAACATTCTAAATATGGTGGTGCTTCCACATGGCTAAGTGATGAAGCATGTCCATGAGCCAATTCACCCTCATAAATAGCCTCAACACCCCCATCACTGTCCACTTCTCCTACCTACCTGCAATGGCTAGCCAGGACTTCATGAGGTCACCCAGCTGACATGACATACCCCCTTCGTCTAAGGATTCCACTATATAATCCAGAACACAAAGACCAATTTAATTCAACCACCCAAATGGTGTAGCCTGGTAATCAAATCCCACTTTAAAACTCAACAAGATAAAAATTGTCAAAAATTACATATCCTACCATAATTATCACTAAAGAAGCACCCCGATGATTACAAAATTTCCTCTTCAATAGAGTACCCCAAGAAACCAAGGAAATAGGTAGTGAGCCCAAGATATTGAACTATATCTCTCAACCCTAAGAAAATTTGGAGATAGATATGTGCAACAAATACCACTAAAGATGACAATGGCCATGACAAATTCTTGAAAGCATAAATATGAGGAAACCCAAAAAGAACAAATGAGCACCAAATCTAAAATTCCATTTACAAAGGAACTCTTATGGCCTAGATGTAGAACCATATTTCTTACTAAACAAGGAAGAGAATAAAACCAGCCCATTTTAACTCCTCCAGCAAGAAAATTTAGTAGTTCTCTTGTCCTCACCACGTCGCACCATCCAAAGGATAGTTCACCACCCTTCATCTCACTGAGGTGAAAAAATGTGCAAGTTAGGACACCATAGTGACCAAATCACAAGCCCCACTAGCTTGCATTATACTTTCACTCTAAAGAAACCACTCGAATGAGAATGTGATGCAGGGTAGGGCTGCAATAACCAGGATCTTCAAACACTCCGTTTTGCCCCTCAGAAAATACTCAAACTGTTGCCATTCATTCCAATATTCCCATAAAGACCAAGGATCTATTTTCGTCCTTCTCTTCACAATCAGCTAAAAGTCTTACCACCCCACTTAAATATAACAGTTCAGATAGCGAAAGTTGATTTTCTTCACCTGTACTTAAAACGTCTTGTTCCTATTTCATTAAAAAAATAGAAATCATCTCAAAGTTGATTGGTTGAGATCCTTCATTCATTACATATAATTTTGATGTATATAATTTAATTGATCCCTATCTCCATGAAATTCGTTCTTCCATTTTTGATGCAGAAAGCAGTCGTGAAGAACTGCAAGGAATTTGATTTTGTCAATGAATCCCATCTAAAATAAATTTTCAACTGACTTTTTGGCCTTCCATGAAATGCCGGAAACGTCCAACCCACACAAATAATCATACAAAGTGGCTAGAATCTCATATTGTATTGCCCATAATCTTCTATTGGATAAGAGAAGAATTAATTGATTCCAGAGCAAGTTTTCTATCTCAAATAATTCCACCACGGCTACATAAATGAGACTATTAAGATCTATAAACATAAATGCCAACTACCATATAAATTATAATGCCCTAACATGTCAAGATTTAACAAGAAAATGCCAGTAGGTTGCGCCATCTCTTCAGGTGCACGTACAACCCAGCACGTCTCTAATGGGCCATTTCCAAGACAAAGCCAGCCTGCACACAGAATGTAAATAAAATTCAACGCTTTAATACATAATAAAGCCCCAATCATTGAATACATCCATACAATTTAACCAGATATCATCAATTTTTCTTCAGAACGCCGAGATGAATTTTCATGATAATACTTCTGGCATCGCTCCTCTCTCTACTCAGAGCTTTAGCTGCCTCTTTATTTATATATAATAACGGATAGGTCTTCTCAGACCTTATCTCTTACAAAAAGCAGGCTTTGCATAATGATTTAAAGCATAAAAGCTTTTTTACAGCTTATCTATCTATGATATAGATAGTATCTCTACTCTTATCCCCTTATTTTCTCAACTAATCCCATACATAGAAATCCTATCCCAAATTTTGCTCCTATTTTATTAAAAATAACAATTTAATTTATAAAATATTAAAAATTATCACACCCCCCTTTTATTACATATTTACAAATGAAAAATGGCCTTGATGCTCCTGCATCAGACACCCAACCTTAAAATTAATCATGATCCCTTGATCATGTGTTCGGATCTGTGTATGCCTGGATCCCATATCTTGTGCTATAACTTTCCACTTGCCACTGCTTCTTTTTGATGTTCTTCTCCAGGTTTCCACACTTTATGCTGCATCGCTCCACTGACTAGGCTTTCAAAATCTTCTGTTGTCTTTCTTTTGCTGCTTTCCTTTTGTTTTATTGTTGCTGGCCTCTTCGAGGATACTTTCATCATCATCCGCCTCATCAGTTCAATTTCTTCGTTTAAAAGATTTTCTCCAGCATCTTCATTAAGACCTGTACTCACAAAACAATTGTTAGAATAAAAATCATAAGGCATCAGTGCCTTGTACTCCTTTGCCAGCATTTTAGTACGCTGCTCTGAATCCTCCTCCATTATCAGCACATCAGTATGTTGACCCAAACTTTCCAAAGAATCCTCTGAAGAACTGTCAGTCAGTCTTTCCCTCATATCATCTGCTTCCATGATGTCTTTTTCCTCTTGTTCACTGCACTGAACTCTTTCTTCTGCAATCTCCCTTTCATACTCTGGATTGTCCAACAAATATTCTAATAATGCAATTTCTCTGTAGCATTGCTGAAGCATATCATCATCACCTACATTCATACATAAACTTTCAGTTTGCACAAAATGTTCAACAGTATCAGATGTTACTTCCCTTATCTGTGCTTCAGACTGATTCACTTCTTCAACATCCACAAGAACTTCCTCTTGTGTTGTAATAGTTTCACAAGATTGCACCTCCTCCTCAGTAAAACCTTTAATCACATCACAATTGTCAGCTACAAAAGTACACGGTTTTACATTATCCAGCTGATCTAGATTTACCCAATAACTCAAGAAATCATCAATGATCTTCTCCTCGGTCTCACCAATGGAGACCTCCTCTACACCTGCAAACACACACAACTCATCAGTTTTAGAACTGCAATACTTTTTAGTCTTGACTACTTCCTTCAACACTTCCCTTTGATCAGATCTGCATATGGAATCTTCAAATTTCATCTCTGGCACAAGAACTCTAAGTCCCTTTTTGAACAAGGAAATCACAATTTGCCTCAACCTCCTCTGTAATTGTCGCCAAATCACTCTCTTTCCCTTTAGTGGAAAGATCAATTTTCTATTTTGGTTTTCTTGCTCTTGTAGCCATTCTTCTAGTACCTGCAATTGTACCTCTATCACTGCAATCTCTCTTTCTTGAACTTCTGTAGTCATCTCATCCCTGTGGCATTTCTCTGAACCTCTTCCTCTGCCTCCTTTTCCTCTAGAAGAACTCCTTCTGCCTCTTACATCACCTCCTGTGGTTACATGCTGGGTTGAGCTACTGCTAGCTCCTTCTTTAGGTGCTGTAGATCTTCCTTTACTACCTTGACTTCCTTTTCCTCTGAAAGTCCCTCTCCCTCTGGCAAACTGCTTCCCTATGAGTTTCTCACTCACGATGAGTTGTACTAGCCTCTGCAATAGCAATCTCTCTTGCTGCCACTTACCTCACCAAGCTCTCCTCACTCAGTGTTTTGGTAAGTACTGGTTCACTGCCTCTGGAACCTCTTGAGCACTCCTCTGCTCTCTCTAGGCTATCTCTTCAGCTCACTTTTCTTCTTCAGGACACTGCAATTGTCCTCCTTATTTAGCCTTCAGCTGAATTCCAGGTTCACTGCCACTATTTTCTCTGCAACCATAAACTTCAATCATAAATTTCAACTCATAAAATCATCTCACCTTTAAGATCTTGCAGGATCTTGTATTCTTTCCACTTCTGCAATCTCCTTCACTGCATTTGTGTATGCTTGCATATTAAATTTAAAATTTGATCTTCCTTACAGTCATTCATCACACATTCAAACACACACTTTAGTTTTCAACAAAACCTTCTGTTCTCATTCAGAGAAAAAAACAAATATCTTCAACTGAGCATTCTAGCTCTGATACCACTTGATGCAGGGTAGGCCTGCAATAACCAGGATCTTCAAACACTCTATGTTGCCCCTTAGAAAATACTCACACTGCTACCATTCATTCCAATATTCCCATAAAAACCAAGGATCTATTTTCATCATTCTCTTCACAATCAGCTAAAAGTCTTACCACCCCACTTAAATATAACAGTTCAGAGAACGAAAGTTGATTTTCTTCACCTGTACTGAAAACATCTTGTTCCTATTACATTAAAAAAATAGCAATCATCTCAAAGTTGATTGGTTGAGATCCTTCGTTCATTGCATATAATTTTTATGTATATAATTTAATTGATCCCTATATCCATGAAAGTCGTTCTTCCATTTTTGATGCAGAAAGTAGTCATAAAGAATTGCAAGGAATTTGATTTTGTTAATGAATACCATCTAAAATAAATTTTCAGCTGACTTTTTGGCCTTCCATGAAATGCCGGAAACGTCCAACCCACACAAATAATCATACAAAGTGGCTAGAATCTCATATTGTATTGGTTAGAATCTTCTATTGGATAAGAGAAGAATTAATTGATTACAGAGCAAGTTTTCAATCTCAAATAATTCCACCACGGCTGCATAAATGAGATTATTAAGATCTATAAACATAAATTCCAACTACCATATAAATTATAACGCCCTAACCTTGTCAAGATTTAACAAGCAAATGCCAATAGGTTGCGCCATCTCTTCAGGCACACGTACAACCCAGCACGTCTCTAATGGGCCATTTCCAAGACAAATCCAGCATGCATGCATAATCTAAATAAAATTCAACGCTTTAATACACAATAAAGTCCCAATCATTGAATACATCCATACAATTTAACCATATATCATCAATTTTTCTTCAAAACGCCGAGAGGAATTTTCATAATAATACTTCTGCAAGGCTCCTCTCTCTACTGAGAGCTTTAGCTGCCTCTTTATTTATATATAATAATGGATAGGTCTTCTCAGACCTTATCTCTTACAAAAAGCAGGCTTTACATAACAATTTAAAGCATAAAAGCTTTATTACAACTTATCTATGTATGATATAGATAGTATCTCTACTCTCATCCTCTTATTTTCTCAACTAATCCCATATATAGAAATCCTATCCCAAAATTTGCTCCTATTTTATTAAAAATAACAATTTAATTTAGAAAATATTAAAAATTATCACACCCCCCTTTTATTACATATTTACAAATGAAAAATGGCCTTGATGCTCCTGCATCAGAATGCATAGGTCGACGGTCTATGCATAGGCAACATTCCCCTGCCACCTTCCCAAACTCCCATAACTAGAAAAATCATATTCTGAAAAAAATAATCGTTCAGGAAATAATCTCATTCACATGTCTCTAGAAGCTTTTGGGTGTCCTACACAACTTTTCTATGGCCTGTGCCCCCATCGATCCCGCATGTTTGGCCACGCTCATCAAGGTAATATATATATATATTCCATGCGTCAACTCCAAACTAAATGAAAAAAGAACGAGATATCTCTTTCATTTTGAGTTACGCACCATTAAAATGTTTTAATCATAATTCTATTTTTCATTTACCAATATAATATAGGTAGTTGAAATTTGGATATTTATCTATACTACTACAACATAGAAACATAGACACACACATTCGTGTTGTATCTCAACTACGAGATAAATAAGGAAAAATTTACACATCTTGTTCATTTAGAGATAGACACTGTTAAAAGTTTTGAATCATTAGTTATAATTTTTTCATTTCTTTTATATACAAAATACATAGTTGCCAATCTTCCCTTTTCGCCAATGTATTTTCAATTCTAATTCATATCAAATATTGAAGGAATTATACATCTCCACGATGTCATTGAATTAGAAAGCACAAATTAATTAAATGACGAATATCCTTCACTTTATTTATTTATTGTGTACACTGAATTTCCTCTCGCCATCAATACTTTCTAAATGTCTAGTATGAAAGTTTATTAAGTATTAAACAAATTTAACATCTCCTTGATATTATTGAGTGGAAAAAAAATCAACTAAGGAAAAAATATTTTAAATTCAATTTTTTTCTCTATATAAATGTTAAATTGCTATAAAATGCCCCCTAATTTGGGTGGCAACTGATGGTTTTCATGAGTGCATCATCACCATGCGTTGACATGGAAAGTGACTCTCATCTAACTTTAATATGCCCACTCCGTATGCTAATCCATCAATTTTCATGATGCCTAATCCAATGCTCCATATCCTCTGTGTGATCTCCTTATACTTACACTAATGCCTCATTCACTTACTTGGCGATCGAATACATTATGTATGTCTAAATATTTCTTCGCTCTTTTGTCACCCAACTTGTTTGTGATTCATCATGAACCTTGTCATACTCTTATTTCCTTCCAAAAGAAAAGCTACAATTCCCTTAGTGATTTTAAATTCCTCCTCCTCATTCTCCCTCCTACAACTATGGTTCAAGAGAGTAGATGCGTAAGCAATGGAGGTGATGGATGTGGCCATGCACGTCATGCCCATGTTGTAGATTTTGATGGAAAGAATTAATCTCTTCATTCCAAATATTCACGAAAGCATACCACACAATGTATCCTCCATGCAAGCTGATGAATTAAGGAACCTAGGTCGCAGGCAATGGGCCTTAAAGTTTACTAGCCAGAAAGTTATGGAAGAAACAACAAGCCAAAGAAGCTTCCATAAGGAAGGTTGTTAATTCTAATGAATTAATAGTCTCCATGAATCCCTACGGGACCTTATCCACTCCTTCGACATCTCCTTCTCTCCTATCCCACTCTCCTATTCCCGCACAAGCTCCCAAGATGGCACAAACTCCCTTTCGATCTCACCCAATTCCCCTGGGCCCTTCCCCTTCGATCATGATTAATGATATGCAACTGAAATGTCAAGTGACTGGAGAAAGTAATAAAGCACAACCATAGCAAGCTTTGAGTTCTTATGGCTGCCTTATCGTTGAGGAGGGGAGAAAAGATGCACTAGCACAATTGCGGCCCAATAGCACACTTGATGGCTCAACAACCTCGAAAGGAAAGAAAAAGGTTTGAAATGTTTTTTTGAATGGCTTGCATTCTTAGCCCTAAGGAAAAACATCAAATGATTTTTTTGTATTACGATAACTACTTATGTATGCTATTAACTTTGGATTTGTCGACAAATAGCTTTCAAGCAATGACCTATCGGTTTCTCCATGGTGGGAAGATGGTCCAAAACCTAGTTCCACTAGAAGAACCAACATTATTATGATTGTGTAAATTTTGTACATCATTTTTTCTAATATGAATTTCTTGAGATTCTTACAAAAAGATATATACAAAATTATTTTATTTAAGGTTCACATTGAAATATTTCATATAATATTTCTTTTGTTGTATCTCTGTATGAATATGTATAGAGTAGATATTGAAATATATTAGCTGGTATGAATATTCAAATATTTTATCGAATTTTTGTACTAAAATAATTTTAAATAAATGAATTACACATATTCCCAATATTGAAAAGAAAAAAGACAACAATACTTTTTTCTAATTATTTTATATCTCTCAAATTGAAATAAAATTAAGTTAGTTATGATCGACATTAAAATATTTTGTTTATTTAATTATTATTTAATATGAATATTAATTTAAATGTCATGTTAATTTCATCTTAGGTAGTTAAACAATTACACATCTTTGTTGTACTAAAGAAATAAAAAGCAATTCAATTCTCTTATCATTATTCTTAATTTGTTTTTTTTTTAATGTAAATATTTTTATTATTTTTCAACCTCAGGCACAACATATATCCATACTATAAAGTACTTATTAAAGAAAAATAAAATTTATTTGGTAGATTATCTAAGGAATACACTCAAGCATATTGTGATAAATTTCACTACCCAACATTCAATTTTCTATTTACGTAAGAAATACTATTTATAGGGGAATATATTATCCATTAACACATTCAAATAAATTGTAATTGGATGAATACATGTTTTGTTCTTTTGTTTTTTAGCATTTTCTAAAATCAATTTTACTTGAAATATACTGGAGATTTTATAGAATACTAAAGGTTTTAATTCATTTATATGTTCAAAGATGCATTTTAAAATACAAGAAAACTCAATCTTACTAAAAAATATATGATCTAATTTAAAAGAAAACACCCTAAAAAGTTATAATCTAAATTAATTTATAAAATATTTTTATATATTTATAAGCAAGATAAACATAAAATGCAAAAAAGATTATTATTAGAACATTGATATTAAAGGATTATTGAAAAAAAAATTGATGTTATTTTAAACAGTGGGAAAACGTATCATATTTTAGTTGTTAAGCTATGATTCCAGATAGCCATCACAAATTTCTATCTCTTAGTACTACTATTTCTTAATTCAGAGTTACTCATCATTATTCATGGAAAGCCACATCACCTGTAATTACATTGATGGTGGTTAGTAAGGCTTCATACTTTCTTTATAATTATTATTAATTTTTTTATTATTATTACTAATATCTATTTAAATATTATATCTTAAATATTAATTATTGTCCTATATGATTAAGTTGCATAAATGATTTGATGTAATCTAAAAACCCTAGAATTAATTTTATTTTATGAATATTTTATTATTATTATTATTTTGTGTATAAAAGAAACTAAATATAAGTAACTATTAATTCATAAAACTATAAATAATAATTCACTAGTCAATATTGAATACATATTTCAAACTTTCATGATTATCATTTGTCATTGATCATTTTTAAGATAAAAAAATCATATCAAAATTTTGATTTTCTAAAAAAAAGACAATTTAAATATAAAAATAAATATCATGTTATTAGTATAAAATATTTATACATATTTTTAAATTTTACGATAACTAAGATGTAAAATTGAAATAAAATGCTTTCAATTCCATATTTTTGTGAATATACAATCATTATGTCTATGGAACATAAAACGTTATATAAAATTATGTAAACCTTATCAAATAACTTTTGGTAGCTCAGTATAAAATGCAAACAAAATTACGATATATGATTTTTTGCTTTATCTTTTCCATACAACTTTTAAAATACATTTTAATATATAAACATACATTTTTAAAAAATATATTTTTAATTTATAAATTATTATTTTAGAAATGTATTTTAATTTGTAAGTTCTTACTTTTACTTTTATTTTTCATATTAATAATAATAATTAGAAAACCAAAAAATCCAAAATAATGGAAATTGAAATCGGAGGGAAGTTTACCGTTACCTAATTTTTTTTGACTTAGATTTAATTAATTAGTTTATAATAAAGGATGAGATGGCTTAATCAATTTATAATAAAAAATGAATTGGCTGAAAAAGTTTATAGTAAAAGATGAATTGGTAGGAAGGAGTGGGAGTGAGAGACCTCCCTAAAATAGAAATAACTATGATGAATGATGAGTTTGTCGGAGCGAGTATATCCGTTGATCTATAAAAAGCTAAAGAAAGCCGAAATATCCGTTAATCTGTAAAAAAAAGCCAGAAAAAAGCCGGAATAGGAATAGTAATATCCGTTGATCTGTAAAAAGCCAAAGAAAACGGTTTATGTTAAAGGAAAAAGAAGCGGAAGCACTTCTAAATTATAAATTTGGGAAGAGCCTCCATTTGGGTGTTAGGATTTTGTCTTTGTGGAGAGTCTCTGTATGTTGACAGGAGAGGATCCTTTGTTGGATGCAATCTTGATGAATTCTCTTTCTGTCGATGAGCACAACGGATTTTGATGAATTCTTTATGTCACAGAAGATCCTCTGCTATTTCTTGATTCGTTATTGATTTAGATATATCGAAGTAAATTCATTTATGATTTGATTCAGAGGAACCGCCCAGGGGAGAATTGTTATGTTACAATGCGCTCTGGTTGCTGCTGCTACGCAAATCCTCCTCCTTGTGCTATTCTTTTTGACTATTCCAAATTGGTTTCAGGTACTCTGTTTATTTGCTTCCTCTGTGTTTATCTAAATCTAAGGTAATTGTTGTTCTCATAGAGTCTCTATTTCATTTTCTTTAATTAGGTTAACCTCCCTCGCATTAGTTTACTTGATTTTCATAATTAGTTTATCATGATAGATCTAGGTTTTACAATTTGTATGATTTTGAGGGTCTCCGTTAGGTTCGGCTTCCAGAACAAGAATAAACTCAATTTTCCATATTAGTATAAAATCCATTGAGACGAATTTCAACCAACTGACCTAGGATCGAAATCTGAAGCCGCCCGAGATCAGGAGACAATGCTTATTTTTGATGAAGCATAAGAACTATTCAATTACTTACTTGAATACTATCCTTCATTGCCATTTTCGATAGATTTCAAGGAAACTGCGCTAGCTGTATGGTGGCCCAGCATGTAAAACAGCAGCAATGTTTAGACCTCATCTCATCTTCGGAGGAGATAAACTTCCATCAAAGAATGTTGTGATTGTCAAGGTATCCTGTTTGAATTTTTCTTGCATTCAAGGACCTATGAACTTCAAACATTAAAAATGAATTTCTTGTTTACGGAACATTTCAAACCATGCATCTTCTTCGAGTCTTGTTTTCTGCAACTATGGATGGCCCTGTTTTCTGCATTTATGGATAATTTGAAATGTTGATTAACTGTTTATAATTATTTTTCTGCAACTATGGGAGGCACTTATTGATACTTTTCGTGTTCCATCATACTTTTGTTCACACATTGCAAAGTCTGAGCACTTCGTCATCAAGATTCGTCGGTCCTCACACTCAATTACAATTAGTCCTCACCCAAGCGAATTAAATTTGCTTATGAGATATAAAAACAGAGCTGAGTAGCTACAATTAGTTGAAACAGAGCTGAAACACAGAGAAGGTATTGAAATACATCTTAGTGAAGCAATACATACCGACATTACTGCTGTTTTTGTAACCTTGTGTTTCGGCAACCGTAACCTGATTTGGTCCAATGCATTTTTATGAATTCTCTTTCTGTTCCAGAAGATCCTCTGCCACATCCAATCGATCAAGCTTCATTTCTGTGTTCGCTTTCAAATTTTTGTTGGTTGCAAGAACAAGTATAAACTCACCTTCCAGAACAAGTATAAACTCGTTTTTCATGTTAGTGTAAAATCTATTGACTTCTTGATACTAATTGCAACCAGCCGATCTCTGATACTAATTTCAATTACTTGAGTACTATCCTTCATGGCCATTTTCGATAGATGGTGGCCTCATCTCATCTCATTTAAATCGTCCAGTTTCAATGAGGCCCACACGAGATCCAATCCTTCCTCCAGCTGTGCAACCAAGATCAAAAAAGGTGGGTGAAATGCTTAACCGATTTATGTTGGCTGGTTATCCGATCTCGGCATCTCATTATTTTCCCACCCCAAACATAAATATATTATCACATCCCACACAACATGATCTTCGTAGGGTTAAGATCTTAAAAATAATCCATATTTTAATAATATAGAAGTTGTTCATTGACGGCAAGATAGGGTAATAAATGCACGAGTTTGAATTTTTATTGCATTCAAGGACCTCAACACATAGATTTTGAGATGTGGGATTTGGACCTCCGCACAATAGGTACTCATTTTTCCAACACTCACCAGGAAATCGTGGAAATTATGAGGAAGCATTCGAACTTCTATTGAAAATCCCTATGAACTTCAAACATTAAAAATGAACTTGTTTACAGAGCATTTGAAACCTCTGCCTCTTCTTTGAGTCTTGTTTTCTACAACTATGAGAAGCACTTATTGAT